>JAVVLW010003983.1:0-25000 GCA_034401795.1 Chaetoderma sp. LZ-2023a | reverse complement strand
CATCATGTTAGGCCATTTACATGTAAAAGTATGGTAATAATTGTATAGAAGGCATACATCATGGGAAAGCTCACCAGATTGTCTAACCTATTCTAAAGATGCGTCACGCTAATTACAATTTTAAAATGCACACTATTGATAGCTTAATTTACTAAATCTAGTGACAATGGTGCATTTTATATATGCAAATAACTTCGTGAAGGTTTTAGAAATATAGAAACCAACCTAATACATACTTGTTTAGAAAATTGGATAAGCTTTCCAAATGGCGTATGATTACAACACTATTGTGGTTGTATTTTACCATATGATCTCTTTACAATGCAGTGTCTTTACCCGCAAAACAAACCAAATAATGTCCAGCTGCTGGCTAAGCAATTTACCAGCAAACAAACACTCTCTGAGCGTTAATTTAGGGGAATCTCCGTGTAATCCTGTCAATCTGGAAAAGGTGTCCATGGAAAGGAATTTACCCTTCCAGAGTATCCATCTATCAACTGACATCATATGACGTCATTGTCAGCTAGTGGCGTGTATGATGACGTCATAATCATTACGTCATAAATGATTATATTGGCCCCCGTCTTTAACAACTCTACTATTTAATAAACATGCCGCTGAATTTTTCATTCAGTAAACGATAGCTTACCACCTTGAACAGAGGAGGCCAATTCTCTAAATAGAGAATCTGGAACGAGGTCACTTTCCATATCACTATTATGGACCGAGTTTGAGATTTTATTTATCATATAAACTGTAATTTTGAAATATGTGCCAATAGTTGCTGATGCGACTTTTATCTGATTACTCATTGTTGATTTTCCTGAAATCGATACTGCCACTGTGACGCACCACTACTTGATAACAGATACTGAATGCGCAGCAAAATATAGTGACAAACACAAAATCTGGCGATGTCAGCCGTAAACCACACTTTTCTTCTAAGACTATCGCAGAGCCATGGCCATCAATCGTTACTTCGCTGCCGACTGATAAACTGTCAAACGATGACATTTTGTGATGACGTTTCATGAATGGCAAGTCGTAGTAAACAACTCGTAGTAAAACAGTACCGCGTAGTAATCCCTATGCATCATGCTCACATCAATCGATGTTTTAATTGGTTGATCTAAATGGGTTGCGCACCCAACAGCCAAAGAAAATACTCTGTTAACTATGACATGTGTGCTCATATCGAAAAATATTGAACGGGCTATAAGGCTTGTTTACATGAGAAAATCATCTATTATTTAATAAATAAACTAATGGATATTTAAAACTGTTACTTCTTATTGCAACAACATCTCCCTATGAAACAGGTTTCAAGTTATTCACCAATTTAAGTTTCAACATATGTTCGTTTAAATTTACATTCTGGGAAACTATGGCAGTCACATCGCCCAGTAAAATGTGTTTTAAAATATTCAACAGAACATGTATTAAATAGTAAAGACCTACACTTCGTACAGTAATTCTTAGTCCGCCAACAAGTATGCGTTCGATGCGAGAGCATCTACGCCATTCATGATGTAATTGATTATAACATCATGCTACACGTCACGTAGTTGATTATGACCGCATGTGATTGATCGATAAACTGGAATTCTCCATTATGTTCAAAATATTCAACATAAAATGGCATCCATCGTGTTCAAAATTGTTTTATTTTGGAAGTTTTTAGGAGCTGCACGTTATAGATACATAATGAAATCTATTACTAGATGAAGAAATAAAGATGCAGTTGCTCTTATGGTACTTAATTATAATGTATATTTCCTTCGTTCTCAGACATATATACAGTTGGTGCAATGTGGGAGAAAAGCCTTGAACATGCCTACAATAACTTTGAACCAATGGAAACGAAAATCCACGGTAATTGAAATGTTTGGGAGACTTGGACCTAGGGTAAGGTCCCCTGCCGACTATACACTTGTATTCAAATTTACCATTTAGGAGATGTGTGTTCTAAATTTGGTTCGCATTGGATGTTGAATGAATAACCCTTCTCCTAAATGTGTCGATTTGTTTTAACTTTAATAAAGCATAGAACTGATTTTATTAACATATATCTGGTTAGATTTAAAGATATTTATTAAGTTTATTTTAATGTCTAACATCACGTCTGTTGAGTTAATACCTCCGTGATCAAACTGGCAAAGACGGCTTGAGGAATTGTTTTGAGGAATGTCCAGATGCAGGCTAAGAGAAGACTATTCGTTGGAAATTTGCCATTGCAATGCCTGGCCCGAGACCTCATTTCCTTAACCTCTCTTGTGTCAACTGGACCTGTTAATGATCACACTGAAGGAAATGACTCAGCAGTTGTCGTGAGTCATGTCTATTAACAAGTCAAGAAATACATTAACCAATAAGCCAGTAATTTTATATACGTCTGTTTTGACCATTCTAAGACGCCTTTTACACAATAGAAGTTGCATATGCATATTCACACCAATATGCTTCAAAACAGCATTGTAAAATGATATACTTTATGAGGTTACAGTCTATCAGAAATTGCATCCATTGAGCAGAAAAGGCAAACAAACCAACTTGTTAGTTAATCGATGGTGTGACAAATAATGCTTTTGAATGTGTTAAAAGTAATTTGACAAAGAGCTCTTGCTGTCCATGGTAACAACATATCACTGTAAAATAAAAGTGAAAAAATATTACGCAACTTAATTACCTGGGAAATGACATTGGAAATTAAATTCTGAGAATTCAGGTTTCAATTTACAAATGTCAGTGTCACTACACTCTGACTGTCACATTTTATCTGTCTAATGCTTTTGAATGAAAACCGTCAATAACTAGCCGTCTCTTTAGTATATTTGCTGAGACCGCACAAGCAATGCTGGAAATCTGAAAATGTTAATAGAATAAGCAATTCTTTGTGACACCTTAAACTATAAGATGGCTGTGGAATAACGGCAGGCAGTGCGTGGACAGTATTTGCTAATGCGTCAATGTTGATGATCAATTATGTATTCTCGATTCATCTTAAGGGAGACCGGTACATGATTACTGAAGAGTTCTCTGTCAAAATTGTTAATGAAATATGAGGTTGATGGAAGTGCAACTGCTTTTTTAAAAATAAATATCCCTTTCAAGAACGCCGGTGATTAATTCCCCATTACCATATTATTTTGACCAGTGATGTATACGTGACCATGGTCAAATACTATATAGCAAGGCTGGCATCAGGAATCGTGCACTACCTATGATCAAGCAATTTCGCTTTGGTGAGATATTAATTAATCTGGACAATACTTTAAAACATGTCATACAATGTCATAATTAAGCATTGAGATATGTTATATTTAGGCCTGTCTCATAATACCCAAATTGATATATATTTATTAAATTAATCAGGAATTGGTTGAAGAGTGTTTGCAATAAAGGTACACGAATTCACCTTTCCAGAGTACCCACCCATCATATGACGTCATAATGAACTGCGTGATGTGTACAATGACGTCGATAAGTACGTCACGACCGCATATTTGAAGACGGTCTATGCGTTGTTGTACAAATTGTTTGCTTTTACTATTTAATAAATATTATGTTGAATATTTTCAAACTAATTCGCCATAGGCAGCAACAGCGCCCAGTCAAATTAGTTACAAAATATTCAACAGCTTCGCTGTATAGTTTTCGAGAGACTGATGGCTAGGGCTTTCGGGGATCGATCAATCCCAACAGCGCGAGGTGTGGGTGGAGCTTAGCTAGTGATAGGCGGGGCATAGTTAAAAATGGAAAGGGCCATTGCCTACATTACAATGGGTGAATTATTATCCCATCACGAGCATGAGCATAACTGCTTGATATCCCGCATTATTTGTGCTCAATTACTGCTTGACAACTGATTTGTGTGCATGATATTCATCATTTCTTACAGTGCTACCGGACATTTCCAATTTATCCAGTCATCATATGGCGTCATAGTCAACTAAGTAACGTGTAGGATGGCGTCATAATTAATTATGGTAAGAATGACTCGATGTGCACCATCTTTGATGCGTATAATGTCAAACACGGTGTACGAAGTGTATGTCTTTGCTATTTAATAATCATACTGTTAATAAGCTGAAACGAATTTGACTGGGCACCGTTGCTGCCATAAACATCAACCCTGCCTTTGCAGAACGAATATTTATCGCTGCTGTTGAGAAGGGTACATCATCGGACTTCCAAGGTCTGAAAAAACACCACTACCTCTTTCCAACTTGATCCCAATGGTGCGTGTGATGGGTTGTTGAGATAAAATGAATAATAGAAGGCAGGTCTATCAATGCGTAGCCATTGGCAAAGTAGCTTATGTATGCTTTAAAGAGATGTCTGTAGACAATAGGAACACAGTTTGAAAATAATTTGATGAATGCAAACAGGGCTTTCTAATGTCATCGCCGCCAAAATTTAGCAATACTGTTGTGGTGAAAGTTGTTTCAGCAACCCTAAGGCACCACATTTTTAAAGGAGGCCGAAGCATGGAAACTGTGCAGAAAACTTAACTTCGACATCTGTAACATTTACAATTATTCTTGACAAAGGTCAGGTCCGAACACACTTTTGATGACAAATTTATATTTTTATTTTTATATTTGTAACAACGCATTACAAACAGTGTTTTGAATATACAGGTGGTTAACTTTCACTGATTGGGCAATGGAATCACATACATTATATTATTAGTGTCTTCTGTAGTCTAATAAGTATCCAAAACATGACACCACCATGTCAGCGCGATTTTCATTTGGAAATCGATGATCAGGTCGTTGGGATTATATTAACCCTATAATGACTAAATTTCGTAAACTAACCCATATAATTCTCTTATTGAATGCCGATGTGAGGCCACAAGCATACCATTTATTTACGCTTTGCGACTGGAAATCCTGGCGCGATAATACTCCATCAGTTATTCCGGGGGTAACTTTTCAAAAAAATAGACTTTACTTGGCAGCATATGGGCATTCCCCAGAACCACTACAGTGGCCGGCTTCGGACGGCGTCGCCATGAAAAACGTTGAACACTGAATAGCACTGTTCCATTATTATTTACTGAAACCATTTCAATTAAGTCCTCATTTATTTACTACATCTGTGCCATGCGATGCTCACGATAAGTATCATTGATCGGCTAATACCAACTTGATTAGAGTGGAGCACCGTGTGACAGCCACTAACGATAATCTTGGCTAGGTATCTGGTATTAGGAAGTGGGTCTCCATTGACAAGATAGAGAAAGTACACATGTCCTTCCATGCAGCTATTTCCAATGAGTTATCAGAGAGTTGCTGTTCTGTAGCTGGCACAAGTTTGTGTAGAAAACGGGATGTGATATGACATGCGAAATGATTAACGTAGGTGTTGATTTTGGTATTATCAATTTGTGCGCAGCGGGTGCTAGAATAGGTTTGTATTTGTGGTAGTGCGACAGGCATGGGTGCTAGAATTACTATAGTATGTGTGTTAGTATTGTCAATAGTCATCTTGCTCCTAAGGCATAGGCAATATCCCGATCAGCAAGCAATAACACTTCTTATGCATACAATACTCAGAAGATCGATACGCTGGTTTCGTTAGACAGTTTATTAATTATATGTTAATAATGTCTGAGCGCGTGTGTGAGTGTGTGGGTTCACGTGTGCCTGGTGGTCGGTGTGCAGAGCTTTATTCGTGTGCAAAGCTGTATTCTTCTGTATAATTCGCTTCTTCTGCTACATGCTCATTTGCGGCTTATCAGTGTATACAAACAAGCGTCGCAGTACCAATGTATTATCTCCGAACATGTGTGAAGCAGATAAACTGCATCTTGTGCTTGGATCTAGATCAAGCAATAACGAAACCTTCTTCCTCATCGTTTCGATCGCTGGTATCACACTTGGAGAGCCGTTCTTAAGATCAAATCTGTGGTTTCCTGCAGTTCTTCCACAGGCCCATACAGCTTTTCAAGAAAAGAGGTTGACAAAGGCCAGATCTCTTCTCTCAGCAGCTAATACGTACTGCGTAGGAAATGTCACGAAACTTTGATATTGTCTATTAAGCAAACATTCCTGTTTCCCATTACATTGAATTCGGAGTCCACAAAACCAGCATACGTGTAACGTCATAGGCAAACAACTTGTGACGCGAATACAGCAACGACAGATATCACATAAGTCCAGATAAGTATGAGAGTAATTCAATATTCGACACTGTGAATGCGAAGACTAGATCTAACTCAGCATTTAATGTGTCTAATTACGAACTGAAGTTATCTGTTACGTCTTTGAAATTGCGTCATTCATGTCCGTCAGACACACAACATAGACAACCCATTAACCAGCAAATGCTGGGGCTGATAAAGCATATTCTGGCCGTAAGTTCTTAACAAGGTAAAGCTGAAGAGCTCAACCACAACTTTGTCAGCGTATTTATGAGGGAAGATACTAGTACAAGTGCACCTGTATTAACTGCCTTCGAATCTAGCGAATCATTAGATACTCTGACGATTATGGAAGCTAGTGTAGTTAAAAGACTGGAACACCTCAAAGCATCACAGTCTCGGGGCCCCGACGAGCTCCACCCACGTGTGCTGAAAGTTCTCCATTAATTGTCAGACACAGTCTAGTCAGATCAATGGTGGCCTTGTGCGCCTTCAAGAAATCCAGGCCTAATATAATCGGATCATTAATATTGGCAAGAAGGACTGGCCAGTTGAACATCGTATAGCCTAATGCAATTGTGACTGGCTCAAAACTGTCTGCAGGGATACTATTGTCTCCACCTGCACCTTTCAATGAAATAGACTCCAACTTCATTAAAGGGTAAGGTAATTTATTTGCAAAGAAATTGCCAATTACTGTCATTTGTGCCGCAGTGTCCACCACCGCATCAACGGAAACACCATTTACTTTAATGGGAATGACTAGTGTCATAGGGTCACGATTACACTCATACATGCGAACATCATATGATCGCACAGGCGAAGATCTCGGTGAAGCAGAAGGTGATGGCGACCGTGTACACCTCGGCTCCGGACATTCACGGGAAAAATGGCCCTCTAAATTGCAATCAAAGCACTTTCCCGATCTGATAGGAGGAGAAGGGGGACGCGATAGAACGGCCTTCCCTCATGGAGGAGACCGACCTCGACCGAATTGACCAGATATAAGATTCAAAATCTTAGCAACATCCACCTTCATCTCCGCCATATCCTTCCTAAGTCCTTCGACATCTTTCTCTAATGTATCTATCCTGCTTGGTGCTGTTAGGCCTCTCAACTGCTCATGCTCATCTGCCTCCATCAAACCAGAAGCATCGTCCGGAAAACGGACCTTTCGAACCTCAGGTCTTCTGGAACCCATGATCAATTCATAGCTATTAGAGTGGCTCGTTTATGCTCAACACCCCGTAGGAATGCATCAATGGCAATTGCCTCGCCCAAACTCTCTGAGGCATCAGGGTAGCCATCTAAAATGAGCTCCTGAATGATATCTGCAAATTCTTCTAAAGAGTTACCCTCGTGTCGAATGTCTTGCATTATTTTCATGATGATGTGGGGCAGATCTTTCTTCCAGAATCGCAAGCTTAATCTGTCGCATAAACTGAAGTAATCATTCTGGACTTGCACAGAACAGATGCAGTAAAACTGTAAGTCCTTGTCCCTTAAAGCTGAGATGAGCATGTCTAATTTATATGTATCAGACCAACGGTACCTTGAAGCAGTATGTTTAAACTGTATGAAAAATGGTTTCCACATTCTCCATCAAAAGTTGACATTTTAGGTGGAGGAGGACCGTCTGAGTAGCTTCTACGACCGGGTGATGACATTCTAGAGTCACGAAGAGCCATCCAAGTAAGCTCTACGAACTGGTGATGGCGTCCTAGTGTTATGGTGAGAAACTGATCGCGACTCCCTCTTAGGTTCTCTAGGGGTATATACCCACCTAGGAGCCAGGTTATCAACTAGGGTCTGATAACCCCTGTGTCGACTAGTTGAGCTAAGGAGTACCTTGTATTTGATACCTTGAGCCAGCAGTTCCATGTTCAGTCTAGCTACTTGCTCTTCCAGGGATTCGTCCCTTGGGTGCGAGTCGACCCCACCAACAGCGCCTTCATCATTGATGTCGAATACGACGTCCCCGGCATGGAGCAATCGTGCAAGGACTGTAGCTGCGGCAGGAAGATCAGGATCTGGCTTAGTGTCAGCCAGAGATATGGCACCTCCTCTACACTCACGGAAACTTACTATGCCAGCAGCTCGAATGTTACCAATAGTGTGGAGTGCACTAAGTTCATCCACGGTTGCAGTGTTAATACACAAAGGTTTCGGTATTATGGGTCACCTGTTGATTTATACCACGGAAGCGAAATTAATATTCGCTAAAAGGTAATATCACTTACTGAAATAAGTTGTGAGCGTATGCTTACTGAAAAATATAACTCACTGAGTAGTGATGGTGGTGCAACTCCGGAGAACGTCTAAATCAATCTTTTGAAGCCAAACCAGATTCAGTAGTGTACCTGCATGCAAACCATCCTTCAGAAACTCGAAAGTATACTGATAACGGACGCGTTTACGTGCACTAGATTTTTTACGGAGTATTAACTCTACACTGCATTTGATGGTGTGTACACCAATATCTGCATTAATGTTCTCAATTCTATCATTGAGAAGAGAGAGTTGGTCATGCATTTGCAGCTCGTGGTCTTTGAAGGAACAGGGATTCAAATGGTGCAGTTGCTCATTATGCAGGGCCAGAGAATACGCCTGGATATCGATACATTTCACCGTTTGGCCGTAACGCCTTACTATGTCTATCGCACGTTGATAGTGTTGGCAAATACGGTCTACCGCGAGTTCATCATCGGCCGTCCTTAAATAGACAAAATTGTCGCCTCGTTTCTCGGTAAGGTCGCAGGTTCCGGCCCAGATATAGAAAATGATATGGTGAAATTTCTGAACGGTGTTGGCTATTCTCGACTGCAAAATATTAACCAGGTCTTGTGTAGTATCACCGCTTTTACACCAATACTCAACAAACACAGTTTGATCAGCCATTTGCAAAATGAAACCTTTACTTGTACCCAACACAATTGTTTTGTGGGGAAAGGATTGATCCACAGAAAACAGGGTGCGAGCCAAAAACTCCTCAGGTTTAATTTGAAAAGAAGGCATAAGCTGAGTAGTGTGTTAACAGAGTAGCTAGCAATGTGATAATGAACTTTTTGAATTACTAATAACAAGAAAAAAACAATAATTTTCAGCGTAATTAGTAAACCTAATATTACAATTCAAACATATTTGTTGGTTAGTAGGGAGATTACCCTCTACTGTTAAAAAAATGAATAATAATAATAATAATAATAATAATAATAATAATAATAATAACAACAGTGATTTATATCACTTCTTTATTTCAAATAATTCTGAAATAAACAACGAAATTGAACTGTAATTAAAGTATAAAGAAAAAGCCGACGGTTAAATTACAGCTCAGAATCGCGGTTTCCTACATATGACACTGAAGACAACTAACAATAACAATCCAGAAAACATAGGGTTGTCATTCCACGGAATACTGGCATAGGTAATAGAAACTTACCGCGAAAATATACCTCGATTCATTACAGTTCAAATAAATAACATCGAATCTTGAATTTATGACGTATATGACGTATGTGTGTAAGGTATATTAATCTATATACCTGACATTTGCATGCTATAGTATAAATAAATAATTTATATTTTACTATAACTCAACTATCATCTGTGATTATTAAATAATAAAACAAATAACCATAAGAATACTCAAAATGGTGGCCAGAGTCTGTCAAATTGACGTGCTGGCAGGACTAGAGTAGCCCTTATATTTCCGAGAATTCTATCTTTTTTTATCAGTAAAATCATGAGTAGAATTTAGAAATAACTAATAATAATTTGTAATTTAGGACCCAAAGTACTCCTGACACCATTTGTAGTAACTTAGCTACATATAAAAGGTTACTCACCCAACAGTGGTCTTGAATCGGCCCGTGGAACCAGTGGCAGGTGCTCACGTTTCAAGTTCAAAGGTACGACTCCCGGGCGTCCGTAGAAATGGCGGGAATCAGCTAGCCCGGCAGCCGCGAAACGCGAACTCCGGGATTGCGGGATACCGCCAGCACCACAGTATGTTAGATTAGATACATTTTAAGACAGCCACGCTTCAAATATCTCAATGATGGATTCTTTATGAACCAATTTGCTATGATTATTATCTATCACAATGATGCGCTCATGAAAGGCTGAAATCTATGAAGCCGTTCAACATGCATTACAGCACCAATCTCATCCAGTAAACGGTAGCTTACCACCTTGAACAGAGGAGGCCAATACTCTAAACTCATATATTATTTAATAAATAAACTATTGGATTTAAAAAAAAGCAATTTGACAAGGAACTGTTACTTCGTATTGCAGCATCATCTCCCTATAAAACAGGTTTCAAGTTATTTACCAATTTAAGTATCAATATAGGTACATTTAAATTTAAATTCCGGGAAACTATGGCAGCCACTTGGCCCAGTCAAATGTGTTTTAAAATATTCAACAGAACGTGTATTAAATAGTAAAGACATACACTTCGTACAGCAATTCTTGGTCCGTCATCAATTACGCGTTCGGTGCGAGAGCATCTACGCCAGTTATGACGTAGTTGATTATATCGTCATCCTACACGTCACGTAGCTGGTTATGACCTATGTGATTGATCGATAAACTGGAATTTTCCATTATGTTCAAAATGTTCAACATAAAATGTCATCCATCGTGTTCAAAATTGTTTTATTTTGGAAACTTGTTCATATTTTAGGCGCTGCACTTTATAGATACATAATGAAATCTATTACTAGATGAAGAAATAAAGATGCAGTTGCTCTTATAGTACTTAATTAGAATGTATATTTCTTTCTTTCTCAGACATTTACACAGTTGGTGCAATGTGGGAGAAAAGCCTTGAACATGCCTACAATAACTTTGCACCAATGGAAAAAAAACCCCTGGTGATTGAAATGTGTGGGATACGTGAATCTAGCGTAAGGTCCCCTGCTGACTATACGCTTGTATTCCAATTTACCATTTAGGAGATGTGTGTTCCAAATTTGGTTCGCATTGGATGTTGAATGAATACCCCTTCTCCTAAATGCGTCGATTTGTGTTAACGTCAATAAAGCATAGAATTGAGTTTATTAACCTACATCTGGTTAGATTGAAAGACATTTATTAAGTTTGTTTTAACGTGTAACATCACTTCTGTTGAGTTAGTCCTTTCACGATCAAGCTGGCAAAAACTACTTGCGGAATAGTTTTGAGGAATGTCCAGATGCAGGCTAAGAGAAGACTATTCTTTGGAACTTTGCCATTGCAATGCCTGGCCCGAGACCGCATTTTCATAACCTCTCTTGTGTTAACTGGACCTGTTAATGGTCACACTGAACAAAATGACTCAGCAGTTGGCTTGAGTCATGTCTATTAACAGGTCAAGAAATACCTTAACCAATAATTTGCATACGTCCGTTGTGACCATTCTGAGATGCATCTTACACAATACGAGTTACATATGCACACCAATATGCTTCAAAACAACATTGTAAAATGATATCCTTTTAGAGGTTAATGTTGTTTTATGTAAGTACACAATTTAAATGATGTTAAAATGAGAGTATTGACCCACTTTTCCAATTTTATTGTCACGTGTTCTACTGTGTATGTGTACTTTTAATTTACTCCTGCAATTTAATAGACCAGCAGCAATGTACATTCCCCAATGCTTTCCCGCAAATATACAGATCCTTCAAATGGAAAGTTCTAGCACATGGATAGAGACCAATATGTTGATAGAAGAATGATCTTTTGTTGAAATAAATCAGGAATGTATAGATGCACGTCGAGGAACACTCTTAAACACATAAATAAAAATCACAAAGAAATATGGCTCATCTGATAACACATGTACTGGGCCACTACTGGTCCAATACAGTCCAACATTCGCCAAGTAACCCACGTTATGATAGCCGTATCTTGCTTTATTTATGTGAGGTTACTGGTTAACAACTTACAAAAACAAAACTATTATTGAAAATGTCAATCATGTGTTCAGTATGTATAGCATAATTAATATCATATACTTTGATGGCCCGATGGCCAGTCAAGTCGGGTGGGGTGGGGACGGCTGTCCATTGTAATTGGTGACCGTCAATGGCAGCTATTAGCCCAGCATTGATTGGGAATATGAAAGAAATTTTGGTTTAGGGGTAATCAATAGTGTCTGGATCGAGTCAGGATTTCATGTTTACCCGACTCCTACTCCTGAGCGGCTCCTCTGCCACCTCGATGTATTGCTATGGTGTGTATGTAGAATGCTGGTACCTTGCCAAAACCAAGACTCTGGTGCTCCTATTTAGGTCCAGAAACAATGTTTTGCGTACTCTCCACTGTCCTGTCTCCACCTCTCCGGGTGCTCATTGTGAGTTTGCTCACCATGGCGCCAGATACCATAGCTTAGGTCGTCACGCCTCGGTCTCCTCAATGTCTACCTATTGATTCTCCACACACGAGGCAGTCATTTCAATGGATGGCCTATCATCCAAGCTTTGGCTCGCAGAATAGCAGACTTCGCCTCAACCAAGTGACGAAGCCCAAATTGCCGCAGTGTATTCTTGTATGGGTGCATTTCTAGTGATTGCTGGGCACCACCCCTTCTGTTGTGCTCTGAAGGGTCACCTGGTGCAGGCTGGCATTAGCTAACCGTAGAGTACCATATAATGTGGATCTGCTTCTAATCTCATCAGGCTGTGGCACTATAATCATGATTACCAACTTCGGCTGGTCTATGCTCTATACTATTTTAATTGGAAGTCGAACTTGTTTGAGTTAAAGCATCACCAGACTGAACTTTTTCTAGCTCACATTTACATGGTTGGCAATAGCTGCGACTATCTGCTAATGTGTGCCACATCCGCTGGTATTACACACCTTATAGTGTGCTTAGCAATCCGCGCCAGATCTATTTCACGATCGTGGTTCATTTCCTTTCCTTCGAAGCTGACCCATATGATCTATGTGACAGAACTCGGCTATATTGTTCCTAGCTCAACTTACCGGTTTCCATCGCATAAGCCATTTGCGTATATTATGAGATATGAACATATTTATGAACATTGGTAGAATAGAGAAGAACACCTAACCTTACATGTTATCCTATGTAGCGATTCGGAACAGGGAAGGGCGCCGAAGAAAGCTACTCTTGTCTCCTCTGACACAGACGATGGTTAGAGATGGGAATCGCAGAACAGTTGCTCACAGAGTGAGATTGGTGTTTTTTCTGACCCCGGACAGTATTGTAGTTGAATTCGTGTTTCTGGAGAATGGTCTATTTTTCTAGAGACTGGGCTTAATTATAGAAGCTGCGATTTCACATTGATACAGCTTTGAATATCTTTCGAGTCACGGCTACAGCGACATGTTTTTGAAGTTGGAAAGTTGGTTTCCCTGAAAGCCAAACCAGACTGGAAACTAAACAGTCTACCTTTTTGGATATTATATGACATATATCATTTGCAGCAATCAAAAGTGTGATGTATTATTCGATTATGACGTCAGATATATGAGTAACATATAGAGCCCCTCTGTTTCCAAGTAAAAGGAGGCATAATGCTAAAACTATAATGATGGAACGTATCAGCAAAAATGTATTATGTTTGAATGACCCCAAGCACAGCAGGTACACTAATCATAATTAAATACTGAGAAACCTTACTAACGAAGTGACGGTGGAGCATAGATAAAGATGGGCGGGGCATAGCTAAAACGGGATTCGACAATTATCTTCAGTAACAGTTTAAAGGACATTTCTGTTAGAGCAATTTCTGGAAAGTGTATGACAAATATCCCATTCCAGCATTCAAAACAGGAAAAGTACATCTAACCTTCTCTCAGGTAATCACATATATTATTAGAAGAAATGTTGCAAGTGGTGTATTATTTTGATTATGGCGTCAGATACACGAGTGGCAGATATAGTCTCTCTCGTTCCAAAGAATCAGCAAAAATGTATTACGCGTGAATGATCTGACGTATAGCATGTACTCTACACAGGATTACATGCTGGGAAATTGTACTAGAATTATACACATGACTGCCGCGTATGTATGATTACTGTATTCTACGGCTGTAGGATTACACACATCCTTCAGCTGCAATCAGCCATTTTCCCCTTTGATGTCAGGAAAAAACCATTAGCTTCCTCATGTCCATTCTTGATCGAATGTTTTTTTCTTGAGGCCACTTAGCAGCATACTTAACATGTTTATACGATGACGCCCTGCCTTTATCTGTACTGGCTCCCAGTTCTCAAGGACGAATTCCAAGGCTCTTTTGCTAAGCATTACATTTTATTTTGTAGTCATTTGTGCAACGGCCCTACCTCAACTGTCAGTTGCCTGCAAGCATGCCTACTATCAGTTTTCGTCGTTCTCACGCATCTTGCGCGAATGTATACACAAAGATTGAAGCTCTATTTGTTGGTTTCTTTCTCGTCTATAGGAACAAATTGCTCCCAATGCCCCGATCTCTTCAGATAATATATTCGCTTTGTACGATGTCAGCAACAGTATAGCAATTGATCTGTGCTCATTAGTGCAAGAGCAGATAAATTATCAGGTGTAGATAGTCGTATTATTGATTTCGCTTTTAGACGTATTTCCTATGTCCAAGGACAGACGCCTTTAACCCCGTGTACGATACTAGACACCATATTGTCCCGGTATTCTCGCGAGATCGATGTCACAGATGTCGCGTCTTTGAGACGCATACACAAACGATCTTATTATCTACCAGCACACATCATTCTAACCGAGTCCACCAATAACCACAGGCGACAGATTACTGTGCATAGAAATAGTATTCTGAATTTTCTGCAACAGATTTAAATGAAAACTATTACTGGTTAAATGAAAAATGGCACCCGGTGAATTTATTAGCGAGATATTCGATAGTTGATATACATCAGGGGGTGGGAATTATCAGTGTTCCAATCATTTATTTTTAACATGGGTACCTCTAAATGCTCATGATTCACGGATCCTATTGTTGATTATGGCATAGATACTTCATTTGCCCCACCCAATACATGAACCAGATCTGGCACTTAAGTGTATGCCGTCATAATCAATTAAGTCACATTCAGGCTGATTTCACAACAAAAAGTCACATATCAAGCCGCGATATGAACATTGAAAGGTTCGTCAAATGTACAACTTGTTTGTCATTCATGGATTTAGTATTGAAAAAATATTCCATAGAATATTCTTAAACTAATTTTACTGCACGCTGTTGCTTTCATAGGCCACTGCCATTATTCCCATCTCATGCTAAAAGCGCCACAAACACAACCGTTTATGGCATCAGCCACTATAGAGACATTACTTTTTAACCATACCACGGACGCGTTAATACTTATATGTAGCTACAGCTTGCTGCCAAATTATTTTCAGAGTATTTAACAGTGTACTTGTATAATTACCTTGAAATTGGGATTCTGGAAATGCATGACTCAAAGTATATAAATTGATTCCAACGCGCTTAACAAGTCGGCGAAGCTTATTTAAAAATTGTCCGAAATGTATTAACGCGCTTGCTTGTCTAATTATCTTACATATTTCTGACAGGTCACTACAACAACAGGCCGATGCTTATTAAAGGGGCATACACACAGAACAGGCTCAAGCACGCCAAAGATGATTTTGTATAATTTAATTTAAAAACGTGTCTTACTTGCATATTTTCGACTTTCGAAATAGTAAATTTCACCACGGAAAATAATTTGTCTTCCATTTCCCATGATACTCACGGAATGACATCATAGTGTGAATAAGTGTTGTATTGTGACGTCATTGCGAGAAAACTAGTTTTATGGTGACCACAGCTAATTCATATATCATCGTGTTATTAAGGTGCAATGGAAATGCTAGCGTGTGAAAATGATTTTCTTGAAAACATTTGCTGTTTTAAGGGGTATTGCCGCTATGTATAATTAAATCATGCATCTGAGAATTCAATTTTCTAAAAATGAATATGTTCATGCAATGGGATGGGGAGAGATATATGAGATACCTAACATATTTCAAAATACCTGACGTCAGGCAAATGTATTTATTGTACCTCTTATATTCCAGAGGCTGACGCGGTGATGTAACCCTGAAGAAGACCTTGCTGCTACGGAGATCAATTTTGCAAAGCGGTAAAATCAGGCAAGTTGCCAGACGGTATGTGAATATGCAGCGTCCCCAGACACTGACCGACACGCTCGTTCATTATTTAGTTAAATCTGCCGTAGCTGACAGGCAGTTGCGTTTTTGCCAAAATATCGAGATCCCCTAAGTCAGGCAGAGAACTCACTACAATTGCACAACATGTTAATTATCATAGCAACTGACGTGCACTAATTAGCCACCTGCCACTAGAGACCACCTGTTGATGGACCTCTAAGTGGTTCATTATCAATACATTCACAGTGCTATCGAGGGAATGTGCACTGGCATTTGTGAAGTCATTAATCTCTAGACGAATGTAAATAGAGTGTACCTCGTACCGCTCATGGAAAACAGACGCCGTACAGTATAGTTAGCAGTGTTTATTGATCAGCTGTAAGACCCTGTCATGTGTACATGAGATGAGCTCACTAACTTAGAGGAATTTAGCTGCATGACGTGGTAGTAGTCAGCACAATCACAGCCCTGACAATGTTATAGACATGTACTATTATCAAGGGAATCTAGTCTTTCACTCGGGGCGACAAAATGAAGAAAATAAAAAAGTACTACTCTCAAGTAAGGAAGACTACTTACAAGAGCTACACAGCATGTAGCATGTGTTTATTGATCAGCTAAAGATGAGCTCATGTAGCTTGCGGGGTAGTGTCGGGCCATTCCGGTGTATAGTCTCGACTCGCCCCGTCGTATGTACACGAGGAGTGATGACGTTGGCTAGCTCCCGGTCTCAGAGGTACGGATCCCGTGCGATACTGCCCTACAGGTAATAAAGACTGGCTCCTAAGGCCGATGGAACTCAATCGCTCCGGTGGGGCCATGCGACCAGTGTCGCGAACATTAAACACAATGGTCTCATACCAAGAGGTTGTGTCACCGGTATGCCTGTCCATAGCAATTTCGTGATCTATGGACTTATAATAGTTGATATTGTGACCTAACGAAAATAAGTCTATACAATAGGTTTACCTAAACAGACAATCAAGTATGCTAGATAAAAAAATGAGCATACGAAAATACAAGACATAGAGACAGCCGGATGAACTTTAAATGCGGGACTCCCGGAGGTACCACACAGACTCGCAGGTCCGCAGAGGTATCCCTCAATGGAGGCTCCCGTACACTAGATCAGTATTTAAATTAATATAAGTTATTATACCTCTAAGCTGAACAGAAAAGACAGTTATCTTGTTGAAGTGGCGAAAGGTTATGTACCTCATGCAGGCACTACTGCTGATGCTCTTTTTGGGTGAGAAGTAGTAGCCTCGTGCAGGCCGTCGACACTGAATCCTTGCGAGAGGCAAGCGCCTCGTGCGGGCATCCGTTACAGGAAAATGTCGCCACCGCTTAAAGCAGGAGGATAGTATTGGCCAGAAAGGGCCCACTCTAATATTCTACCAAAATGCTATTCAGAAAAGACCATACCTAGTAAAATTATGACAATAATGTTGCGTGCTGTTTTACGTGAAGATGGGACGAGTGATTCCCGAGGGATTCCCAGGCCACCGTCTTATGTAGTTTCAAGTATGCTGAATTAGTAGTTGCTGCTTTTATTATGCGGGCCTTCTTCTATGCCTTACCTAACATTTAGTTTTAAAGAGAAGATCTAGTTTAGGCCGCAAATGGCAGGTGTCCCACATGGCTTTAGATACGGCTGTCATTGAGAACGGGCATCCCAAGACATCAATACTGAAGACAGCATGCATACATGTTATTTTGCAAGACCACCGGGCTGGGTGGGAATCCAGACATCTTGCTCCATAACCACATAAAACGTCACAGGACAAGGGTTACTTTTCACATAAGCAAGTTTAGGCAACTGCTCTATCGTTATGGTGGGGGCAAGAGAGACGAATACCCACCGTGAATGTCCTTCCCGTGAAGGCGTGGCAGATCCTAACATCTTGCCCAGACATGCTTACAGAATTCGGTGGGGATGCATATCTCGCCCGTCACCAGGTCCTATGGAGCTAACCTTTTAACCTCTAACCTTTAGACCTTTAACCTTTAACGTTGGGCTTAAACGCAAGTTTCCCAGTTATGCACTGCAGTGCGGGGGAGACTTCCTTAAAAATAAAGAGAAAATAAGTATAAGGTGTTTTCGCAGTGCGTCCTACATTGGCAAGGATAACTAACTACTAGGTATCCGAAGATACACGGGAAATGTATGTGATACATCACCCTGGCCATCACCACTCGGAAACCCCAATAGTTTCCCAGGGTCGGATCCAATTAAGAAGCCATATAAAGCTTAGTGGAACATGAAGAGAGACAATAACTTATAAATGTGAGGCCCCATAGGTATGTTGGCCCATCTTACACAAACTTGCGGGAGTGTGGGTCTAGATTATCGCAACTACCGGAAAAGAGGCATGCACTATGTGTCTCTAACCATATTAAACCTATCCTGTCGAGCTAAATAGAAAGGTTTTTTAGTCGGTAGCATGCTACACAGAGTTATAGCATGGAGTTATAGCAGGTTCAGCGAGAACAAGTGGGGATGCTGATGGTTCTATAATACCGGTCCGCAACATGTCGTTTACTTGTTGATGAGCTTCCGCTTCCTTATGAATGGGAAGACGTCGTACCGGTTGTCGTATGGGGCGATTATTGCCTGTGTCGATGGAGTGTCGCACAAGATGAGTTTCTCTGAGATCCATGTCTCCGGAGGAAAAACTATCGCGATGTTTGTGAAGTAGTGCACGTATGTGTCGCCTTTGAGATTGTGTTAATCCTACTGGTGCACATAGATTTAAATCATGTACGTGTTCTTGTAAATCATCAGTCATCTCTGTTTGCACTGTTGTAAGTGTAGGTGTTTCCATGGAGATAATGGCCACCAAATCGCCGCAGCATACCCCCAGTTCAAGAGTTATGGGGTCTGCGGTACCATTGAATATCTGAAAGGGTGTGTGTTCTTTGTTGGTGGTGTCCGCGATCATGCAGGGACTTGCGCATTGTGAGGCACTCATGTAATCAGAGTCGTTCTCCAGATGGCAATGTGTGTGTTGCTTCCTAACTGTTGTGCGGTGGCTCACAAGATTTGCTCCTGTCCCGGATCAACTGTGGATGTACTTGATAGTATTACAATGCACATGTCATATAATGACGACTCTGGTCCAAGAGATATCCGTCGGCGGTGTATGTCAAGTTCCTGTTGTGTGCAGTGGATGATGGCTTCGCTGGCACTAAAAAAATCGGAGCCAAGGAGGACGTCGTTTTGAATAGAGGCGATAACAACTCGCTGTATGAATTGCATCTCCTCTATTTGGATTACTAGCTTAATTACACCGGCTACGGGCACATCAGCTCCCGTAGCCGTCTGTAGATAAATGTTTGTAGGTTTAAGGGGAGGCTTCTTATGAGGCGGGATGCTCTCATATACATGCTTGTTAAATACTGTGATAGAAGCTCCCGTGTACACGGTGGCACTGGTGGGAATACCGCTAAACAGACAGGCACACTTATATATTACTTTGCGATGCACCTGTGGAAGGGTTTCCAACGATGCTGTCTGCGACAATGGTCGCGGGGAAGAATCATTCTGTACATAGTCGGCTTGTTTCTGAATAGCTTCTCTTAATGCTGTAGGTGGCTGAGTGAGGAGAGGGCCAGCCCGTCGGCATCGCTGCTGCGAGTGCCATGGCGAAGACGGAGCCGGTGGTAGCAATGGTGATGGAGTTGTTGCCGTTTCTTTGTAGTCAGTGTTTGTATAGACAGTTGTGCGGATGGAATTCTCCCGATCATGGATAAGAGTCACCTGTGCAAGCCACTTCTCACAATACCTCATCGGATGTTTTGATGAGGCACAAAAGAAGCAGCGGCGCCGTGGAATGTGCTCGGAACGTCGGCAGCGTCATCGCTTACGAATCCATGATCTGGAGGGATTAGTTTCACCTGAGCCATTGCTGTCTGTGGATGCGGGAGATGGTGTTGTGTGGGACGGTATTTTGCATAACTCCAAAGGACACCCAGAATCTAGTGTCTTGGTGGCGGGACGTGGTGCTTGCAAAAACGTTGTTCCAGCGGAGGTGCTACAACCTTCCACTGCCGTTTTACAGAGGAAAGAAGGTATGTTATGTGCGGACGTAGGGGGTGGGGGTGGTGGTGCTTGGGATGTGGGAGGCATCGTAGGCATCGTCAACTGTGAAGCTGTGCATATAGATGTACGTGTAAAAGCTGGGGGTCGTTGGTGATGGTCGGCCACCGGACGTTGTTGTGCAGGGGCCGAAGTTGAGCTGGGTAGGAAATACGGGCACCGAGGTGACTCTCCATTCAGTGCCCTTAGGAGTTTGTCAGCTTCTCAGGTTGTGGGGTTCTGTGGTCGGGGTGCAGGTGTTGTCGATGGAGGTCGGTTTGCAGACCGTTCCCTCTAATGTCCTGGCTGACCGCATCCAAAACAGGTGTTGGGTGGCGGTGCAGTGTTGGTGGTGTTGGTGGTCCTAAGGTGCGTGGTTGCTAAATTATTGCTGAGGGTTTTTACTAGATTCTACATAACTAGAATGTTATTTTGCATGACCACCGGGCTGGGTGAGCATCCGGACCTCTTGCTCCATAACCACATAAAACGTCACAGGACAAGGGTTACTTTTCACATAAGCAAGTTTCGGCAACTGCTCTATCGTTACGGTGGGGGTAAGAGAGACGAATACCCACCGTGAATGTTCTTCCCGTGAGGGCGTGGCAGATCCTAACATCTTGCTCAGACGTTCTTACAGAATTCGGTTGGGATGCATATCTCGCCCGTTACCAGGTGTATGGAGCTAACCTTTTAACCTGATGTTAGGTTTAAATGCAAGTTGCCCAGTTATGCACTGCGGTGCGGGGGAGACTTCCTTAAAAATAAAGAGAACATAATTATAATGTGTTTTCGCTTTGCTTCCTACATTGGCAAGGATAAGTAACTACTAGGAAACCCAAATAGTATCCCAGGGTCGGATCAGTCCATGGTGCGGATATGGGCATCCAAACAATTAAGAAGCCATAAGGCTTAGTGGAACATGAAGAGAGACAATAACGTATAAATGTAAGGCTCAATAGGTATGTTAGGCAATCGTATACAACCTTGCCGGAGTGCTGTGCTAGATTATCGCAACTACAGGAAAAAGAGGCGTACTCTATGTGTCTCTTGAAAAAGAAATTGTCTCTAATCATATTAAACCTATCCTATCGAGCTAAATAGAAAGGTTTTTTTAGTCGGTAGCATGCCGGGCTAAACACAGTTATAGCACGGACAGCGACCGTAGTGAAAAATTGTTGGTGGCGGGAGAAAGTGATGCATATATAAATGTTGCTGTATAGCGATTCCTACGTGCACTGCAGTCCTACGTTTTCTGCAAATAAACAAAGCATACAAACGAATGGCTGCTTGCCATATATAAAACTAACCAAGTAATACGGTGTGAAATGATTAGAATAATATATAAAGTACAGGTTGGCAGACGTACGACGGTGTGGTTAGTAAAAACACCTTACAGTAAAATAAGAATAACTATAAACAGATAAAGAAATTATAACCAGCGGTCCTAAGACCGTTACGGTTCCTTTTAGTCATCGGAACTGTTTACACAAATAAAGTATAATAATTACAAAAGTAACTAACGGAATAATTAAGATGTTAAATATAGGTACTTGAATAATCGGTAGTCATTCTTAATGACGGGCTATCGTGTTACTGAAATTGATATGCCACCCTTGGTGTGACGTGAGTTGACCCGTTCTCCGGAAGCTGGAAAGTTCCCGCATGTCAGTTCCCGCAAACAGGATTCCCGCATGCAGTCCAGGACTTGAGAGGATCGAACTCATGACGGTAATCACAATATAAGAATGTCTAACGAGCAGTCGGTACAATAACATTACTGCTAGGAAGAAAGTTCCCATACATCGATGGAATGGATGGAAGTTAAGAACAACCCGTTCATAAGCAGGGGTTGTTGAAGACGGATGAAGATACATAACTAAGCTTATGCTGCGGGGTACGTCAGTTAGCTCTTAAGACATACCGGGCAAGGTTTACTTGCTGCGGTCAAAAGGTTTAAATAAACCTGCACGACATCAGTGCTGGGGAGGTTGAATAACCACTTTTTGGCATGGCCGACAGATCCAACGAGTCATCCACCAACGAACATCGCGGCTTCTGCATCTGTAGAATCACATATTCAGGCTGGGAAAGGCCTCGCCGTAAGTTTGTGTTCTGAGTTAGTTCTTGATTTAGTCGTGAGCAATATTCAAAAGTTATAAAAATGCTCCCGAACAATCAAGAGATACAACGTTGCTTTAGGTGCTGTGGGTTGGGTCGCTGCCGTCGGCTACGGGAGAGAAACCAACGGAGAGCGAAGTGATTTGTTTAATACCTGTCTCGCTAATAGTAGCTGTAACAGATACAACATATTCGTCCCCTGGACGAGGATGCTCTCGGGTTCTGGAGTTCATCTCTTTTTATACTACTCGTGACGTCATAGGCGTAGGCTTCAACCACTCATCGGTCGAGCAATAGCCAATCAGAGCGCAGCTAATAATGACGCAGTCGAATGTTCTAGAACATTCTAGAATTTCTGCGTACACGTGGTTACGACGTCGCGGCAATATGTTGAAGATGATCAAAGGGGTTTTCCGTGGATAACTCAGCCATTTCTTAACCGAGTTTAAAATGGTTTACATATTTGGAAAGCCCGTCGAATTCTGCTCTTGATTTATGCCAGATTCGGTGGAAAGAAGTGATTATAAAGGATTACATAGTACCTACTCGGTACACTAAAAGCGCCATCCTATCTTGGTCGTGAAATGTGTGCTCTGTCAAAGCAGTGTTAAGCGCGCGCATGCGCTTCAACGAACTTAGTCGTTTTTACGACGCAATCTCTCTCATAGGCTCATATACGCTTATAGCTCTACCCAGGGGGGTCGTGTTCAGGGAACGAATCCAGGACAGGCGGCGCGTACCTGACCGGTCGATCTGAACTACACTCACTAACTCACCAATGTGGATGAATGATGCTGCAGTCAGTAGCAAATGTGTCATTATCATTCCCACAGTCATACGCAATAGTTACAGTAGAATATGTCATAAACGGCCAACTTATGGGTCTTCAGCAACAAATTGCTATTGACACATGGCCTCTTGATAAACGTGACATGCAATATGATTGACCATTTGTTGTCAAGACCGTGTCGCTCTGTGCGACAAGTGGTCTTGCAAGAACCTCCCTTAGCCATTCCGTGCCGAATTTTGGTGAAAAAGAATCAAGATATTTGCGCATTGAATGCCCATTTTCAGACCGAGGGAATGCAATTTTTGAAACATTACCACTGGTATGACTGGCGCTAATATTGGGCCAGATATTCCAATGGTAAAATGCCAAAAATAGTATTTTCTTGCCTAGTTAGTAGACATTCCACAATACCACAGTAGAAGTTGTGTTCGGTCGGCTTCGCCATATCAGGGTTAATGAAACTGCATATATTGCTAATAAGGGTGATACGTGATCACTTAAAGAGGGCCGACTGTATGGCTTTAGAGGTGACTGAAAAATATAAACTCACATTTCCAAGCGTATCCAGAAGTTCCAGTCACCTGACAGTAAGATCCTTGAACATAGACATATTGAGGATGTTTAAAACCTGACGAGACATTAATTATGCACATAATATGCATGACCTTTAATTCATTAGGTATTTAGGAAGAGGAGGAAGACCGCCTCTGGGAGATTGCAATTTGGTAAGAGGCAGATGACCATTGTAGTGTAGATCCATAACAAGATGATACGCTGATTCCGCTGAGGTTTTAGGGCAACCAAAACATAATAATGAGTACACATATTCTGGATACAAAATACAGTATACACGCTACTTTAGAGTACAGCACAGAAGCAGTTTTGGATGTAGACGAAATATATACATCTAAAATCGATGTATCTATCAGACGTGCTTTCACAACGAAACAGAGCATTCATGTCTTCATATCTCGACGTACTTACGCAAGGAAAAAGAGTATCCATGTCTTCAGATATAAAGGTGTTTGCTCAAAGAAACAGGATATGCATGTACTCAGCTATAAGAGGATATGATTTCAAACTTAATATCAACTTTTTCAACTGAGTTTATTATAGACCGTTTTATGAAGGATGCAAACCGAATTATTGCTATTTACTTAGTACAGAATGGTAGTTTAAAAATAACAAAATTAATGCTGAGCTCAATCTTCTATGCCTATATTTGTGTGTTGGTGGGGGTGGGATCAGCTAACCTCTATGGCTGCCAATGTATCCATTCGTCATGGCCATATGATAATATGATAGATAACCATGGTTGGACTGGTAACACTGGGTGGGAGAAATGCCGTTCAACGTGTGTAGTGATAATGCCATAATGAAAGGCAATGCTGGCTTTAAGCACGGATTGGAAGATGTGACACAATTTTACAATATTTAAATGTTGATGCGTTTAAATATATATATATATATATATATATATATATATATATATATATATATATATATATATATATATATATATATATATATATATATATATATATATATATATATATATATATATATATATATATATATATGATACGTTTAAATATAGACATATGCATGAATTGCAATCAATGGGCACATAATTATGTGACGCACACAATAGACTTTATCCCATCATGCTGCGTCCTCTTATTCAAAGGATGGATCCAATCCGTTACTCATTTATATTA
>JAVVLW010003982.1:0-21727 GCA_034401795.1 Chaetoderma sp. LZ-2023a | reverse complement strand
CAGTACATGTATACGCTGTTTTACCACACAATTACTTCAAGAGTAAGTTATCCTCTAAATGGGTTTCATGTTTTACGCAATAAGTGAACATTACCAAAATCACACAAGGCAATTAAATATTACGGTACCCATCAAAATATGATAAACATTAGACACGCTTTGCCACCGTTTAATGGTCAAGCCAGCCAAAACTGGCCTCTGCAATTGTCTTGTGAAGCGTCCATTTGCAGGGCAAGATACCATTTTTTAAAATAGAGAACTGAGAATCGAGCCAGTCATTCCGGTAGTAAACATTCTAAAATACTCTTCTCTTGGCCTGCAATTGGATATTGAGTAAATTTGTCCATCAAAAGCTTAAGTGAATAGCCACAAATGTGGCATTTTCTTCAACTAACATATGCCATAATCACTCTCATCTTCTTATTTCAACATGTACATGTAATATTCAATGCTGAAGATATCATAAAAACTGAAATAGTGATAACATTGTGACCATATTAAACAGAAAACATCACTACACTTCGTCTGAGAAATATATTTGGGAATAAACATTCTTTAATAAACACTCGGTATAGATTTTCACTTGTACTATTTTCCACCTACAAATTTACTGTACACTCACAAATATGTTCTGTATGTACTGAGGACTTACCCCAATAACCTACAAACGCAGTCCATTATTAATACATCATCACTCTCCCAATGGTATGCGTACAGACACCCTCCACAATAACAACAAAACATAAACAACTATCACACCTGCTGACCAGATACAATGTTCCCAGTACTCCTGCTTACCACATTTAACAATCAAGCCATCCTAAACACCTTCTGCAGTGGCTTTGTTAAAAGTTCATTTGCAGACGAAGACGTGACAATTTTTGAAAATTTATAACTGGAATGACTGGCTTGATAACCAAGACAGTCATTCCACTGATAAATTTTCATAAGTAATCTCTTGGACTGCAAATGGACATTTTATATGAGAAAATTTAAATTATCTTGAACAAATTTTAGGGTTAAAAGTGTTTTTTATTTTAACAGACTACATTTTCCATAGGGTTTAACTCTGGATATGCTGAATATTTCCAAAACAATTTGACTGAAAGTGCACAGGTTAACAACTTTCAGTCCAATTGCTTTCAAAATATTTAGCAGGTCCAGAGATATTTCCCATTGAAATTATTATCTGGTGGATTGCAGCAGTCAGCCAGTTAACAGAATTGTACCAATAACCACCTGGCTTACATCCATAGGTACTTCAAGTCAATACCACATTGTATATGTATTTACTCTCAATTGCTCTAGCAGCTGAGTCATTCAATGTCTGGCAGTGCATAGAGAAAGTGTAGCAGCTGCTGAGTCTATAGAAACACACCTGCATAATGCTTCTCTTAATCATTTCACAAATAAATTCCCCATGTCTCATTTTCAAGGCAACCATACAAGAGAACTGTTGAATATTTTGAAATTAGTTTGACTGGTTGCTTGCAGTCAAATTAATTTCAAAATATTCAACAAAATAAGTCTTATATTGTAAAGAATTTACTTTTTCAATGATGTGTCAGTGAAATGGTTAATCAGTGATATTTGTTCAACTGAGTTGATTATTTTTGCAAAGTTCTGAAATTACAGCCCAGACAAGAATTTTCTATACTTAGTAGATCATGAAAAACTATGTCATGGCTACCTAGTTTTGCTGTGACACACCTTTAGCATACAATGCATCCATACACCAATGTTGATTATGGTTTACAAATAAATGTTGAGCGCAGTGAGATCAGGATTTTTCTATGATGTTCAATGAACCATGAAAAGTAGGTCACACTGACCCACTTATAAGATGTAACACACATTTAGGGGTGAGGGTATCACAGTACATCAAGTTTAATTAATTGTATATGAAATCCTCTTGAAATTATAGTCCAGGTAATAATTCTCTATGCTATTCAGTGGACCATCAAGGGGCTACAGCATTATGCTGACATGTTTTTCATACGCGATACAGCTGTAGCACATGATGTAACATATACAACATTTGGTGACTATGTGAAAGTCGGACTACAGAATTTTTCTATGATGTTCAGTAAACCATGAAAACTATATCACATTGAGCTCCTTTGGCTTTGATATACATGTATGGCGCAACTATAATCACTCACGCCACCAAGTCTGGTGTGTGTGTGTGCACGCGCGCGCGTGCGTGCGTGCGTGCGTGCGTTTATCTGTGGCATATCTCGGGAATCGTACAAGATAAAATCACTTAGTTTAACACATACATTAATATTATGAGCGGTTAGAAAATTTTTTAGTTTGGGGTTAAAAGGTCCAAAATCAAGGTCACAGCGTCACTTAGTGCATACCGGAATACACATTTTTGTCAATAATTCTGCAATGCAAAAAGGTAGTCACCAAATCGGTAACATACATTCATACTGCAGTTGGATAGCACACATATTTTGTTTCGGGTCAAAAGTTAAAATGTTTAGGTCACAGGGTCACTATGTGCATGTCGAAATAGATTTTAAGCTATAAATCAGGAACATAAGTAGATAGAAATACCAAATTTGGCACATACATTGATATTATGAGTGGACAGAAAATCTTTAGTCTGGAGTCAAAATTTCAAAAATCGAGGTAACAGGGTCACTTAGTGTACACCGGAACACATTTTCGTCAATAACTCTGCAATGCAAGAAGGTAAACTCACCAAATCGGTAACATAGATTCATATTTCATTTGGCTAGAAATACAATTTTGTTTACGGTCAAAAGCTCAAATATCTAGGTAATGGGTCACTAAGTACATCCTGAAATACATATTTTAGCCATAAATTCGGGAACGCAAGTAGGTACTACTACCTAGAATATGAAAGAATATACCATATTTGGTGATACTAACTATTGGGTAGTATCACCAAATATGTCCCATCCGTTCATATTCTAGGTGGCTAGAAGTTCTATGAGTTTCAGGACAAAGCATAAAATAGCTAGGTCATGAGGTCACAAAGTGCATACTGAAATGCAAATTTTTGGCAATAACTCTAGAATGCAAGCGTGTAGAACCATCACATTTAGTACACGCCTTCATACTGTGACAGCTTATGACGGCTATGAGCAGGGATAGAAATGTCCCTTTGCCATGTTGCCCATGGTGACAAGAATTTCAAAAGGGCACCTAGCTTTGGCAGGGCAACCATGATAAATACTCAAGACTAATACTTTACTGTGTTTTTGATACCAACTGACTAACTCATTGTTTTAACTAATTTACCTATTTAATTATTAGAAAGAGTAACCAGTATGCCCAATGCCAATTTTTGAGTAATTCAGAATTTTCTTGACAAAACAATAGTGATTCTATTTTTCTTTGTCATTTCGCCTAACATATAAGGGCAATATTAATCTGTGGTGGGCAACCTGAAAATGCATGAAATGACATCATAAGTAGCCCTGCGATATCTTCATTTATTTCTAACCCTGCTTTGAGTTTGAGGTCATACGAATCAATCATCTAGGTCATGGGGTGTCACTACGCGTATTGTTAAGACAGAGCGCAGGCGTGGGTCAGCATCTCCCTTGAGTGCATTCTAGTTTATTTTGCTTCCAATGGGAAAATTTGACTGACTTTCATTGACGTAATTCTTATTTTGGTTGTGTGCTATATGACTAAAGGTACCAACAAAACTTGTTATAAGGTCGGAGCTTTAAACATGACAAAACATACCACTGAAGTATTATCTTTTTCCCATCGGACCGCATACTAGAGAAAATTTTCAAGGGGGAGGGGGGGGGGTTACGGCTTAAGGCTGTTGTTTTTCATCAAGTCAACTCCATTTTCGAAATGCTGATGCATGGGCCGCCTAAATATTGCCCACGCTTTAATAAACAGCATTTATTACCGTTTATTACATCAAATTTAATCCACAAGTTGACATAAAATGGCGTCATGAAAATATAATCAGCTAACGACGAGTTTAGGTCATTACTCAAGTCGCGCCAAAACTCATATATTCATATGATATGGTTGGGTTCTTATGTTTGTAGCCGTATGAATAAAAAGACCTCATACATAAGCGCTTTGGTGCTGGCAATGATAGGATACCTAAGTTAAGTACATTTATCACACGTTTCGCAGTTATTCTATATAGGAGGTGGAAATTTATGCAAGTTATAATTTGAGCGGTAGCCTCAAGTACATACTCGAGTAGCTACTAGAGTGGCGGCTTAAACTTACCAAATTAAGAAGTATCAATATTTAGAACGAGTACTCAATAGTCACCTATGATTTATGGACCTAATATACTGGACTCTGGAACACAGAAATTACTCTATATATGATCACAATGTGCAATCTAAAAATAGAGGCGTGGCTTCTTCGAGAATACACCTCAAATGTATTGACCGACCATCTTAGTACGTCATCACAACGACTAGACTGTTACACAGACTCTACTTCGGAGACCAGACAGATCGGGACCCAGTCTACCTCTGTGGCTTGAAAAGGCGGGAAAATAGAAATTCAAATATCTCAGTGTTTGAATTTATAAACTTTCATGATTAATTCTCTTATAACGGCCACACTAAACAAATAAGAATAGCTTATACAGCTTGATAATACTTCTACATTGTTAGGTAATAATAAGAATAGATGATGATGGTGATGATTGGTAGGCATAGTTGAAATATCACGAAAATTGGTAACGAGGTTACAAGTGTAGAATAAATCATCAGAAACAATAAATAGATTCATAAAACATAACTTAGTCAACAAAGACTTCATATTAGGCATGTTGCTTGATTAGTAATCCTTCAAAAACAAACTTTAACAAAGTAGACAAGTACAAAAACTTTAACTGAATTTTGTGAAACCTTCTTGATAGCAGAAATTTTTTAAAGTCATTCTATGTTGTCTTATGGCGCCTATGCACATGTGCGCCATAACTTAGGTCATTGAGGAGTGTATTCAGACTGATGCCAGTCTCATACAGGCTGTAATGGAGGGGGGGGGGGGGGGTCTACTCTACCAGAAGCCTGGTGTAGAGTAGAATGATATGGTATAGATGTTTGTGGTGTAATAACAACTGTGAATTCTGAACACGACTTATCAGACTCTATATTGCCTGAAGAGCCAGTCGTCTTCACACTGCTGGAGAAAGGAAGTAACAAGAGCCATCAGAAGACGGCATATTCCCCAGGATCCAAACATTTCAGATAAACATACATCAAGAGTGAGAACACATTAACGTTAATTGTAAAGGACAATATTTTTGAAAAACTAATCAATGAAAAATGAAATGCTGATACTGCATCTCGCCTTAAAGAAAGATAGATTTGTAAGTGCTGGTTCAAGTCCGTTCAGCTATTATGTCCGGACAAGAGAATTTAGGATTCTATGATTTTATTAACCACTCTAGGTTTCTGGATGGAGTAGTCTCCCTTAATGTCAATCAAACAGAGACTTCTGGAATCAGCTAAACTGTAGGAGTTGTGTTGACATCTTGAAATGGTTGCCAGAGATATAGACGGACCCACAGACTGGCATACATACATTCTATACTAGTGGGACGGATATGTAACAAATTTGAGGTAAGATATTCCATTCTGTCAGAAAGCATGAAATTTGGCATATATGTGGTTTAAGGTATGCTGAACATAATTAGATGTGGTGCCATGTGATTCTACCAAGGGAACCCATTCAAAATGGCGGATTCAAAGTGGCCACCTTCCCAGCGGAAAATCTGCATTACTCAAGTTCTAGATGGAGTAGAGGGCTGGAATTGATGTCAAATTAAGGGTTTCTTGGGTCACTGGTTATGATTTTACCCACTACAATACTCTAAATAGATAAACATGCTGAAAAAATATATTATTATTATTATTATTATTATTGTTGTTGTGGTCGTCGTCGTTGGTGTAACATTTGTAAATTAGTAGTATTATTGCTAAACGTTTGTACACACATGTTCCGGGCGGAACATTTTAGAAACAAGTGCTCGCCACTCAAAACAATTGGTCTACACGTTTTCTCCAGTAAAAGTAATTGTATGCCAGCCCCTCGCTTCGCCAAGCATTATTTCGTTGCGGATTTCTATATAATTATTGTAGTTTCCTAAACTCACACTGACTATTTAAATATATCAGGAGAATACATAGCTGCATAGCAATCACGCACACGCGTATTGTGCTCTGCTTATAAACAGAGACAATAGCCTATTATATTCTCGCATTCAAGTCAATATGTCAAAGAGAGTGAAATTGACATCTGATCCCACAGTGGATTTAGCACACACGAACTGGTCCCCGTGTGTTATTTGCCAGCAGTCCACAACGGAGCATCTGATAGATCCATGTAGTAACACAAATCGTGACAATGTGATTACGAGTTATAGGTCATTAGCTGATAACCTTGATAGGCTACAGCAACTCCATGCCCTTCCACCATACCTGGATCTATGTAGGTTGAATGATGGATCTGGAATAGCAGAGACGCTCATAGAAAACTGTGCTAGGTGGCACAAATCTTGCTGGCATCTCTGTAGCCGGACTCAGGTTGATCGCGCCGTGAAAGGAAATGCGAAATTAGAATCCAGCGAGGATCTCAGGTCACCAGTCAAATCTAGATTGAGGTCTAATTTCACTATGCCAAGTATAAATGACCCCACTCAACCACTGTGCTTTTTCTGTGACCAACCGATAAAGCATGACATTCATAGAGCCGCAACAGCAAAATTTGACCAAAACATACGCAAAATGGTGACAGAACTGAGAGATACAAAACTTCTTGCTAAAATGTCATCTGGAGACATGACAGCATCGGGTGCTATTTACCACAAGACTTGTTTGACAAAACTATACACACGACATAGATCTCTTTCGAGAAGTGAATCTGATATTGCTGACGATATGAAACCTGACTCTGTTGCTCTTGCAGAGCTAATATCATACATGGAAGATCGTCAAGCCTCTGAGCATCCTATTGGCAGCATATTTAAGCTTTCTGATTTAACACGATTATACACTCGTCATCTTGAACAACTTGGTGGTGCTATGCCAAGTAGGATTAACTCTACCAGGTTGAAGGAAAAGATCTTGTCGAAAATGCCAAATGTGGAGTCAAACAAGAGTAACTATGAAGTGATTCTCACATTCAAGAAAGACATAGGCGATACTCTATTACTAGAAGGAAAGATACTCGTCACAACATGTGAGGAAAACGTGCTGATGAGGCCAGAGCATGACGTCTCACAACTCACGCCATGCATGCAAGATCAAGCAGATGGTAGAATGTTGCTCCACACCTTCCATGCATATCACCGAGGTTGTCGAACAATAATGATTCATGCTATAGATACAGACGTCGTAGTCCTAGCGATACGGACAGCAAACTTTCTTCATGGGTGCGATCTCTAGGTCGCATTTGGCCATGGGAAGACCTTCCGCTATGTATCAGCTCATGGCATTGCAACAGTTTTGGGTGCAGAAGCGTCACAAGGACTGCTATTTAGGCATGCTTTCTCTGGGTGTGACACTGTGTCTGCATTTTGTGGGATTGGCAATAAGACAGCATGGGAAGTTTGGAGGACTTCAGATCTATTCAAGTCACTATTTAGGAGACTGTCTGATGGCCCCGGCGTCTCTGTGTGACAATGACATGGAAACGCTGGAGAGGTTTGTCGTACTACTGTACAAACGCATATCACCATTGTCAAAGGTTAATGAGGCATGAAAACGTCTTTTCGCTTTTGGCAACAGGCAGCTAGAAAACATTCCTCCGACCAGTGCAGCTCTGCTGCAACACACCAAATGTGCTGCGTTCCAGGCATGTCATCTTTGGGGCCAATCACTCCACGCAAATGCAAAAACGCCATCACCACCTGACTGGGGTTGGGTCAGAGATGGAGACACTTGGTCACCACAATGGAGTTTGCTTGCAGACGCATCTAAGGCATGCCGGGAACTCGTGAAATGAGCTTGCAAAAGTAATTGCACTGGCAGATCTATGCAAAAGCTATAAATCCAACTTACCTTGTACGCAGTTGTGCTCATGCGTTGCACAGCGCGTGTGACGTCTGTGAATCATGATTCAACAATCAACAGCATAATGTATAGCCTTGCATACTCTAATGGGAGGTTTTTTTGTGACGTCATTACGTCATTATTTTTAGAACGCGGGAAGCCTGGCCGTCAAGGGTTCACTGATGTGATAAAGTAAACACTGATCTTCCTGGCTGTAAATCTTATCTTACACCGCACTAATCCTCTAAATAATAACTGTTTGGCAGAATATACTCAATTTCCACTTTATTTGTGTACGATATTGAGAGCAATGATTTAATTACTGCTTTCATACCATGTTGGAACCAGCATTCGTGCATCAAATGGCTTGCTCATTGTGTATGTGAATGGCGACATTTGTGCTGTTCATGCTCAAATAAGTGCATGATGGTATGAATGGTGATAAATTATACCTCTAGACGACTGAGAGAGGCGATAACTGTATACATGTTTGGTTGGGTTGTGGGCGGTGGGTGTGCGCGGTTGGAGTGGGGTGGTGTGTGTAAGTAAGTAAGTTTAATTATCCATGGCTGGCAGGAGATATAATATGATAACCAGCTGGGTGTGTCGGATTTTGAGATGCACGAGCTGATTTGGAGGTGTATATGGGCTGGATATGGGGTGAGTGGGATGGAAAGAAGTTTTCACCTGCAATTCAAGTGGTAGGCCAGTTACGGGCAACCCCACTGATTGTAAGAGGAAGTCACTGTTACTACATGCATAAAGTAAATAAGCTTAACTAACTTTGAATATATGTTGATCATGTTTAATTGTGTATTTAGTTAACCATTTCACCAACAAATCCATGAAAAAGTATATTCTTTATGATATAAAACGTATTCTGTTGAATATTCTGAAATTAATTTGACTGGAATTAAGCCATTGCTGCCTTAGGGCAGCAACAACTGCCAGTCAAATTAATTTCAAAATATTCAATAGTTTTCCTGGATGGTAGCATTGAAAATGAGACATGGGTAATTCAGCGGGATAAATGGTTAATGAATAGCTACATGCCCTTGAGGGTTAAAGCATATGAATGTCTATGATTCATTACATACATGTTACTGCAACAATGGATACAATTTAACTGCTCCCAAAAATATTGCAATATTTATATTTCTACATAAGACTGGACTGATTGTAAAATTTATTGAATTTTCAGTTTTATTATTTTCCTAGATTTATTTTGCTGTGCTTAGCAAAAACATAGTAATAGAAACCGTCACCATGAAAGATACTTCTCTACATTTACCTACCTCAATTGCTAGGGGCATGTGATTGGGTTATTATTTTATTGGGCTTCAAGACATGATACCAACTGCTATTGCATAAATTATGTGTATGTAGTTAAAATAACTGAGAACCAACCATGTAGAGCCTCACATCTACTTCAAATTCAGCATTAACAGTCTACATTTAATAACATTTAATAACAAAATTATTTAAATAATTACATCAGTTAATATATGGGTGACTGATGAGATATGCTTGATAAAATAGATAGTATAGAAAGAACAATCAATGTTTATCTCAGCTTATGCAAACAGTGCAAGTTCTACGAAATGTTTTAGCATTTGATAATCAGATATGTGCATCTGCAAGTGCCATGCCATGAATTGGTTCAGATAAATTAGGTAGAATTGCCAGTGTTGAATCACTCATGCCATATTAAAACATTGCTGAGCATATGGCCCCACATCTTCCCAAGCATAGAAACCAATTTGTCTTTTAAATAGGAGTGGAGTAGACCTGTGGTGTATGAGTATCTAGCCATGTACTATTCACTCAGGAATTGCTGAAAATTATATATGTGGAAGCTAGTTCCTGATAGACAGGGGTGTAACTCTGCCCACACAGGGAAATTTATAGGCTCTAGATAGCAGATTCAATTTAACAATGACCAGGACTGGTGGTAATTGGAACTAATTCAGTTACCACATTGGATAAATTGGTACATTTTTAGGAATTGGAATTGCTAATTGAAATTACTTTGCTCAAAGAATGACTAATTCCCAATTTCTTTTCAATCATTTTATCAACAGTTTTTTGTCTCCTAGCATAGTATAACATATGTAATATAACAAAGTAAGTAGGTTTCAACCATTTAACGGCCAAATTGTCCAAAACCAGCATTTGTATTGATCTTGAGATGCCTGGCTTCATAATCAAGCCAGCCGTTTCAGTTGTAAATTTTCAAAATTGCCTTCTTTTGATCTTCAAAGTGTAAATGTACATTTTGTGTCAAAAAATGGAAATTTTCTTAATGAAATTTGACCATTAATGGGGAAATTGTCATGTTTGCCAAAAATTGATTGTGTAGTGGTATGTCTTGAAAGATGTCCTTTTGCAAGCCAAAGGAAGACTACTTTCTGAAATATCATTTACCAATCCTCACCATTACAGGAATAATGCTGAACAGATAGCCATAGAGCCAGGTCCTACAGCCCCTTGCCCACAGCATATGACCTCACCATGTTCACTCTGTAAATTTCAGATGTTTTTCCAGTTGAATATTAAAATGTACTGTCCTGATCAACTATCTGAGTATGACTGTATTTAGTATTATTTTATTTACTGACTATTATACATTCTCAAGGTTGCTGCCAGGAAAAGAAATTGTCTTAACCATCACCCTCCCTCTACCCATCCACACAACATCTAAAACATTTAGGGGTCTAATGCTCCCTACCCCCACCATCTGTTTCTGTCACTGACCCCACAAAACACACAATTTGTGAAAATAACACTCATAAGTCTGGAGGGTTTAATAATAAATTCACCAACGTGTCATGGTGGATTTAAGATTTTATTATGGGGTGTATCCAACCTAGCAGTCATGGTCTGGGTGGGGTTCCCAATGGCGATCGGGGTAGGGAGGGGTGTCATGCCCCTTCCCCTATAAAAATTGGAAAATGAAATGCTCTGAGAAGTAGTTTCCTGCATATTGATTAATTAATTCATAATCAAATTGAAATTAATCATTGTTTATTTACTGGGATGTGGGTGGGAATTAATGCAGCCCACCACCACCACCCTCCACCCTCACCAACCACGACCCTAAGGGTGGGGTTGGGTGGGGAGGGGGTGCAAAGCCAACCTAAATATGGGGGCTTACCTCACGCAGGCAGGCAGACGCACACGCCTAACACACCCCCCCCCCCCCTCTCTCTCTCTCGTCGCCTATACACATACGGATAATCATTATGACAGTAGGGCATATATATATATATATATATATCCATCTTGACCGCATTCCTAAACATCTATCGGGCGGCTGCTTGTATTGGTACTATAGCCTACCATTATCCACATGCACTGACGGTGTGGGGTCGTTTCTGACATATCATTGCGGTAGTATTTTGCCTTCTAATGTGCATAGAATCAATAACATATTTCTAAAAATGCATAGTAAAATAGTATTCCATGTTAGAATTGTCAATTCGGCCAACTTTACCGGTAGAGCTGACGTAAAATTGCAACTTTCATGGCTTTGAGTAGCATCAAACGCGGCAGTGTAATGTTGTTTACTAACAAAACAGTGATCAGCTGGCCGTACGCTTGAAGGCCAGTCATCTGCGCACGCGTGAAAATGACGTCATAAGGGAATTCCGTAAAAGCTCCTATAGGATAATATAATTTATAACGACCATTAAATTGGATCGATATTAAGAAATCAAGTAATTAAAACAATTTCTAGATGCTATATTGCTTTTGTTCTCAAGAGATGGATCTTTTAGATAATACATCTTAAAGAGCCACTGTCTTTTGACATCAAACACAGGTGGTCGCTATGGAAGGGTTGATATTTACATATTTAGAGTATTGTAGTGAGTAGAATTGTAACGATTGACCCATGAAACCCCTAATTTGACATTAATCCCATCTCTCTACTCCGTCTAGACCTTGAGTAATGCGAATTTTCCGCTGGGAAGGTGGCCATTTTGAATGGGTTCCCTTGGTAGAATCATGTGGCACCGCATCTAATTATGATCAGGATACCTTAAACCACCTATATGCCAAATTCCATGCTTTCTGCCAGAATGGAACATCTTTTACACATATCTGCCCTACTATACAGACGCATGAATAGCACATGCACATCTTCAAGTGCTAATGAGAACTCTTACCAAGTTTCAAAAGAATCACAGGAGTTGGGTTGACAAGAAATGATTGGTACTGCAGTTTATGTATCAGCTTAAAGGTATTTAAAGGGGGATAACTCTGTAATGAATAATTTTCTGGCCGCGAAAAAAGCACATCCACATCTTCAGCTGGTAATGACTAGATTAACCACATTTCAAAAGAATTATAACTAGACTGTAGGAGGAATTGCGTTGACAAGGATGGACCGACAGACATTTGGGACAGATGGATGGACGTACAAGTATACAGATATCACATTCACATCTTCATGTAATGATAACACTTACCAAGTTTTAAAAGAATCGCAGCTAAACTGTAGGAGTTGTGTTGACAAGAAATAATTGGCAATGCAGTTTATGTATAGGTTTTAAGATATTTAAAGGGTGATAACTCTGTAATGAATATGTTTTATATGCGAAAAAAGCACATGCACATCTGCACATGATACTGATAATGTGGACAAACTTTTAAGTTAATCAATTGAGGCCTCTAGGAGTTACGTTGACAAGACAGGGACAGACAGACGGACATGCTGATCGCTATATCTCCCTGTCTTCCAGACCGGGGTGGGGGGGGGGAAACAAGAGCCATCAGAAGACGGCATATCCCACCCCCTCGATCCAAACATTTCAGATAAACATACATCAAGAGTGGGCATACATGTAACGTTAATTGTAAAAGACAATATTTTAGAAAAACTAATCAAAAAAATGCTACTCCTAAAACCTAAATTCCTTTGTCACTAAGGGTAATGCAGTTTATGTATCAGCTTTAAGATATTTAAAGGTGATAACTTCGTAATGAAAAATTTTTTGCCCGCGAAAAAAGCACATGCACAGCTGCACATGATACTGATATTGTCGACAAAATTTTAAGCTAGTCCATAGAGACCTCTAGGAGGAGTTCGTTGACAAGAAATGATTGTCAGAGATGGACGGACCGACAGAGGGACATACATACATTTTGGACAGGCGGATGGATGTACAGGTATACGGATAGCACATGCACACCATCACGTGGTAATGATAAGACTTACCAAGAACTGTAGGAGTTGCGTTGACAAGAAATGATTAGCAATGCAGTTTATGTATCAGCCTTAAGATATTTAAAGGGGGATAACTCTGCAGTGAATAATCTTTTGGCTGTGACAAAAGCACATGCACATGATACTGATAATGTGGACGAAATTTTAAGCTAGTCCATAGAGACCTCTAGGAGGAGTTCGTTGACAAGAAATGATTGTCAGAGATGGACGGACCGACAGAGGGACATACATACATTTTGGACAGGCGGATGGATGTACAGGTATATGGATAGCACATGCACACCATCACGTGGTAATGATAAGACTTACCAAGTTTCAAAAGAATCAGAGTTAAACAGTAAAACTGTAGGAGTTGCGTTGACAAGAAATGATTAGCAATGCAGTTTATGTATCAGCCTTAAGATATTTAAAGGGGGATAACTCTGCAGTGAATAATCTTTTGGCTGTGACAAAAGCACATGCACATCTGCACATGATACTGATAATGTGGACGAAATTTTAAGTTAATCCATTGAGACCTCTAGGAGGAGTTGCGTTGACAAGAAATGATTGTCAGAGATGGATGGACCAACAGACGGACATACATACATTTTGGATGGATGTACAGGTATACGGATAGCACATGAACACCTTCACGTGGTAATAATAACACTTAGCAAGTTTCAAACGAATACGAGCTAAACTGTAGGAGGCGTTGCATTGACAAGAAATGATTGGCAATGCAGTTTATGTATCAGCTTTAAGATATTTAAAGGGGGATAACTCTGTAATGAACGATTTTTAGCCGCGAAAAATGCACATGCACATCTGCACATGATACCAATAATGTGGAAGAAATTTCAAGTTAATCCACTGAGACCTCTAGGAGGAGTTGCATTGACAAGAAATGATTGTCAGAGATGGATGGACTGACAGACGGCCATACACACATTTTGGACAGACGGATGGGTCTACAGGTATACGGATAGCACATGCACACCTTCACGTGGTAATGATAAGATTTACTAAGTTTCAAAAGAATCGGAGCTAAACTGTAGGAGGAGTTGCGTTGACAAGAAATGATTGGCACGGTGTAGCACGGATCACCGTCAGGTGCGTACAAGACGGCCCGGTCCAGGATAGTCCATGCTCACCCCTCCGCTGGCCATATATGGCCCATGCATAAACGGCCATTCCAGCAGGAGAACAAAATAATAGAGTCCTTGAGATCACCCTACGTGCATGCACGGCCATGAGAGGTAAACAAACATTGACGCATTAGCTGGTGGAGACTGGCAACTTATGTATATACTTGCTCATATTATGGTAATTCCGTAATATGGGACCGTCCTCAAAGATTTTGATATGTATTAATATCAAAATTGAATGAGGAATTTAACACACTGAACAGAAATTAAATCGCTTCAGATCTGGTGAAGATATGGCAAAATTAAAACAGACTCTTTTGGAGCTCCAACTAAGCGTAGACATCGCCCGAGCCTGTGCCTGAACGAGAGAGAGAGAGAGAGAGAGAGAGCGAGAGAGCTAGGCACGATTTCTCTAGCTACCTTGCCTCGCATACAACACACGCTCTGATTGGCTGAGCCGGCTGGCACAGCCTCTCACCGAGTATAAAAGGCATTCTCGAAGGCAAACTCGGATAGAAGGGAGGTGGACTTGGTCCGAGTGGGAGCATTCTCACTATCTGCCTACTGCGTAGAGCTCGCGTTCTGCAATCTACACCAATGCAGCTTATTACAGTCAGGTTCCCTCTCTTTATTTTGACCACTGTCACCAGGTGCCTTCATTGCGGTGTAAGCAGTGTTGCCCACAACATCTGATTTTTTGGGGGCCCAAGGACCCCACACTCTCAGATTTGAGGGTCCCACTGTAAAACCTGGGGGGGGGGTCCCATGGAGTCCTCATCTGAAATATGGGAGTCCCATGTTTTTTTCTTAAAATAAACACAACACATTGATCTAATTATAAAGCACTTTATTAAACATGTTGAAAGCACTAGTTATGACATTGTGTAAATACTGTTAATGTATATGCATAGTTTATTAACCTTTAGCACTTAACACTTTTGGCCACCATTGCAGACCACCAAAATACTTATTTTTGAAAGTTTAACACTGGAATGACTGGCTCTAAACAGTGCCAGTCATTCCAGTGGTAAATTTTCAAAAATATGTATTCTGTGATCTACAATGGTGGATAAAATTGATCTATTGAAATGGTCCTTGCGTAATTATTGAAAATATATCAGCCAATAACCGGATATGTCTAATTGATAGGGAGTAACTATGTAACGCGATTGCGCAAGGCACTTTCCTCTCGCAAAACCAATGATTTTTGGCCAGCCTGAGGCAGATATAGTTTATATTAAACCAATTGATGTGCCCTGACAAGAGCTTTCCCCAACAGGGGTACCTTTCACGATACCGTCTATATATGACTAGATCGGTTAGGTATCTCCGGCGAGACACAAACCCAAATTCACCACTCTTGTTTTTATATACTGTTCATAAGTGAAAAGCATACAACAGGGTTCATACACCTTCAGCAGAATCAAATTCCATACTTTTTCAAGACTCAATTTCAAATTTTCCAGACCTAATTTATGACTTTCAATCAGACAAAAAACAAACACAGTTACTAAGTTCATCATATTATCATATATAAACTTTATCAAACTTTATAAAACAACATATCAAAATAACTAATCAACTAACTTAACATCAGATAGCACTCATCACGGATAGTATTTGTTGATATGACAGTTAAAATAACTGGATACAATCATGGCAATTTTAATGTTGATATGGATGGATAGCACTCAGGAAAGACATAAAAAAAATGTTGGGTTTTTTTAATTTACCACTGGAAATGACTGACATAGTGACCAGGCCAGTCACTACAGCGATAAATCTTCAAAAATAGTATTTTTTTTATCTGCAATGGACATTTCTCAGGACCACTGTATACATATATCATAACATGATAAAACAAAGGGTTTAAGTGTAAATAGAAAATGTGCATTTGCAGGTCAGAACTTTTTTGAAAATTTACCACTGGAATGACTGACATGGTGACCAAGCCAGTCATTAGTGTGATAAATCTTCAAAAATAGTCTTCTTGATCTGCAAATGGACATTTCTCAGGACTACCGCATACATACACCATGACATGATAAAACACAGGGTTTAAGTGTAAATAGAAAATGTTATAGAAAATGCGCATTTGCAGGTCAGGAGAAGACTTTTTTTGAAAATTTACCACTGGAACGACTGACATGGTGACCAAGCCAGTCATTACTGTGATAAATCTTCAAAAATAGGATTTTCTTGATCTGCAAATGGACATTTCTCAGGAACTGCATATTGTCTAGGAGTGGCTCAGTGTTTTTCAGGATGAAAGCCAGATATGGATTTCATTACAGCAGCACATTTTTTGTTGAATATTTAGAAAATAATTTGACTGGAAACTGTTGCAGCAATAGTCTCCAGTCAAATTATTTTCAAAATATTCAACAGCTATCCTGAAAAGTTGAGCTTGAGACACCAACATTCACTTGTTGAGGGCCACCCCCACCCCACCACCCCCACTTTTAGATGGCAAGTTAAAACCTGCACATATACGCTAATTTATTTTAAATTTAGTTTACCATAGCTGATCATAATGCCATAGCAACAGGAGGAATCCTCATTATTTTCATTCGATAATGCGCCATAAGAGGCCTCGCGATACGAGAGAGCTGTCGGACAGTCAATAATATTTTACCATGACTCAGCGCAAAGTTGGGATCATCTAACATTGGGCGATATAAAATTGCCACGCTTCTAAATGATCGCCATAGCAACAGGAATTCATTATTTTCACTCGATGACGCACCAACACAAGAGGCCTCGCGATACTAGGGGAAAGTTGGGATCATCTAATGTTGGGCGAGATAACATTGCTACGCTTCTAAATGATTCTGGTACTATCAATGCGAAAATGTAAAATATTCTTACCTTGAACCAAAGAAATCCATAACTTTCAGCACTGGCTTTAGACGAACTTCTGTCAGTGTCTCATGTTTTTTCCCCGACATGTGGCTAACAAGAGCCGCTTCGCTCCTATTCCCATTGTCAAACGACTTATTTACAAACACTACATTTGGCACACGAGTTTGATGTGTTGTCCGGTAAAATTCAATCCTTATATTTATCATTAGTTTCCCAAACACGAGAATATTTGCACTTTCCCATCTTTACTGTATCACAAAAAACGGCAATCTCGCGAATTATTTCATTGTTTCGGCTTTAAAACTCTGTACTATTTGACAGACAACTGCCGATTCACTCATTTTTATTGCGTTGTAAACATGTTCAGATATGTATTGCTCAACAACCGTGAGATGTTCTCGGTTTTCTATTGCATGACGAGACCGGGACCCAATCGAATTAGATTCTGGCCAAATTGGCGGAAACGCGAGATTTCGTTCGTAAACAAAAAGATTGCGGTCGGAAAAATTAGGATTGCCGATATTCTAATTTTCCATACATTTTCCATACCAGTTGGCCCAAAATTGGAATTTCCATACTTTTTCCAGCCCTGGAAAAGGCTTTCCTAATTTTCCATACTTTTTCCAGACTTCCATACATGCGTACAAACCCTGCTACAAAAATTGTTTGTTACTATAATTAAGTAAATTTGTGTGCTAGCACCATTCTTTCCACCTTGGAAATGACGGCTAGACACATTGGGGACACGAACAACCGGGACAATATGGTAGTGTTCAATTTTTGCAGGAATGGCTGCATGAGCCCACTGGAACGCGATTGTTCCACCGGCCCTGGAGGTCGGGTTTTGTGGACACTGGAGATGCGCAGCGACTGCTCCCCAACCCCGAGGCCGGCTGACCAACAGCAGCAACAACGGCAAGCGGCGGAGTCACGCGCGCCCCCGGTGGCGACAAATCCAGTTCATTTATCAGCTTTAAGATATTTAATAGAGCTGTAACGATCCGTTTTGCCACAATACGATATGTATTATGATACACTGGTCATGATACGTTATTTTTTCACTAATTTTCATCTGAATCTGTCCATTTTATGCCACTCTCCACCTCTCAGTGCAGATAAACAAATAATTAACATATTAAGATGAGATTTAGTGAAAACGGTGCACTTGTGCATAACTTTAACTATAGCTTACCTGACAATGTTAACGCATGTAGGATCACATATAGGCATATTTTCTTGTATCGCGTGTGTATCGATACAACAGGTTACGATACAATATGTGTATCGTGAGTATGTGTATCGTGAGCATGTGTATCGCAATTGACCGATATATTGGTGAATCGTTACAGCCCTAATATTTAAAGGGGGATAACTCTGTAATGAACAATTTTTTTCGCACATGCACATCTGCACATGATACTGATGTGGACGAAATTTTAAGCTAATCCATTGAGACCTCTAGGAGGAGTTGCGTTGACAAGTATGGGACAGACGGATAAACATGCTGATCGCTATATCACCCCCACCCCACATCTTCCAGACCAGAGGGGGGGGGGGGGGGGGGGGGGATAAAAAGGTCCGCTCCGGGTTTCCAGTGCAAGCTATTCATACGGCATCAAGCAAAAATGCCTAACATGTAAAACACGCATTGTTGCAACCTGGGCGGCAGAGATGTCAACACATTTGACAAACCGACAGATAAACCATACGCGTACGCACGTAGTTATGGTGACACAGAGCCACGCCTTTGTCTTTCCACTTTGAGTTTGACCTATAGGCTAGTTAAGTGATGACATATTTCCGGGTTCATCTCAGTTCAACAATGTTAGCAATTCTTAGTTGCAGACATATGCATCGACACACACAGACACATGGTCAGTGTTGCCCACACTCTCAGATTTGGGGGTCCCACTGTAAAATCGGGGGGGTCCCATGGGGTCCTCATCTGAAATATGGGGGTCCCATGGTTTTTTCTTAACATAAACACAACACATTGATCTAATTATAAAGCATTTTATTAAACATGTTGAAAGCACTAGTTATGACATTGTGTAAATACTGCTACTGTATATATAGAGAATATTAACTATGCATAGCACAAAATTTTCAAAAATATGTATTTTGTGATCTACAATGGTGGCTAAAATTGATCTATTGAAATGGCCCTTGTATATTTAACTAATAACATTTGAACTGCATGTCAATAAACAATAACTTAAAGCACTGTACTGGTTTGTTGTCTGATAAACCAACCAACCTACATTGACAACCTTGTATGATTAACATTTCCAAAGACCACTACATTAGTAATTAGCAAAGACAACTGCATTAGTTTTTCTATTAAACCATAACTTGACTTTGGACGAATTGAAAAAATACGAGTGTCTGGGGCGGGTTTTCTCGAGGACGACTTGACCTACTTCGATATAATGCGCGCTTATTTTTTATAATGTAACTGGAATGACTAAATATAGTGGAATACATAGGCTAAAATCAGACAAAACAATAATTTATCAAAAATAATCTGTATAAATCAGATTAAACTGCGTAATTAGTGAAAATATATCAGCCAATAACCGGATATGTCTAATTCTTAGGGAGGAACTATGTAACGCGATTGCTGATTGGTTGAAGCATAGATAATGCATTAGCATGTATCCAATAAGGACGCTTGTATCGGGGAGCTTTGAGCTATACACTGTTTGGAAAAAATCAATATTTTAGCGTATGCCTACCTGGAGATCGACGATATCGTTGAACATCACTGCTGGGATGAGCTTTTTAGTTGAGAAATTGGGAATCAGTCAATTAATCAGCAGCGATTGCTAAATAAGCCATCTTGGCTTATAGCGCGTATTGATACCGTTATTCAAACAGCAATACAAAGACACTGCCGCTAATCCGTCAAATGACCATTCAAACGTAAAAGATATCACAATATCTTTCATATATTCCTTCATCCATTTAGATATTTTGATAAGTAAATATAAAAAAGTATTTTGCCTGTAAGTCGTTGCTGCTTTAGGCAAGTAGGAATGCATAAATTAATTTCAAAATATTCAGCAGATTAGTGATAACAACTTTGTGATCTGTCCAATGTTCTGAGCTGTGAAAGGGTTAAGACGCCCAGACACGTTTGTGTACGCTTGATCAGTTGTATTGGATTTCTCAAGCCGAGTTCCTCTAGAGGGAGATTCGTTGGAATCACAACAGACAGAAACATGGCGGGTAGTTTTGCAATTTGTAGGCCAAACAAGGCGACTGACATCGGGCTTGTAAACTCATTATTTATAAAAATTAGATCAAATGGAATACTAAGGATGATTTGGGGATTGTGTTTACAATTAAATGTGGTGGTTGAATCTGATTTATGGGCATTAACAGCTTTGAGTTGTGCAAGAAAACATACAACAAATCATAGTCTTAAGCAACGCACTAAGTTCGTTTTTATTGAACACAATACATTAGGTATATTTTTTAAAGTAAAAACATGCACAAATAAATATACACACACGATAATATAATCGATAATTAAGCACACGCAAAGTTACCAGTTTCCGTCACACTTTTTCACTGCATCTCTCGTGCATCCTTGGGGATGCAGAGGGTTAATTTTTATGCATCCCTCTGCCATTTTTATGCGTATATACGTGCAAAAGGACGCATAGGGGCAACTCTGCACATGGTATTCGCAACAAACCTGTACCAGTTGGAACTATTATCGCAGGCAACGCGATGGTTTATGGACGGCGCATTCAAGGACAGGTAAACAATACCGGCATTGTTGATATACAAGTAGGCTACAGGAAGTAGACATCACATGCTTAAACCATGCAAGAAAAGCAGAAAGGCGTATGAATTTGAAGGCTATTTAACAAAAAGATCATAGATGTTACTGCACAATGTAGCAACAACATTCAATAAAATCTGTGTCAAAATAATTAGCTGTTATATACCACTGGCCCTACTCATCACAGCTTTGAATCTATAGATTTAAAATTAATTATCTAATTGAAAGTTGTCTGATTCACTGAAAGTTGTTGCTGTAACAAACTTATATACAACATAGTGTTTGTATATTCTTACAAAATCTTGTGGCACGGCTACAACTGCACTCAAAAACAATGATTTAACCCTTTGCTCATGGAATCAGCAAAAACCGGCCTCGGTAGCAGGCTTGACCAATGTCCATTTGCAGACCTTTTGGAAAATTTAATTCTAAACGGACTGGCTCAATAACCCAGCCAGTCATTCCAGGTGGTAAATTTTCAAAAAATCTGCAAATTGACATTCAATGAGCAAATATTTTTACTTTCTTAACTAAATTTAGCTATTATAGGATTAATACTATTTATGATATAGCAAACCCTTACCTTATGATCAAACTTCAATCATCTCTTGCCACGTATTCAGTCTGGTACGATCTCAATGTTCAGAAAGTAGCAATAATTAACATTATTAAGTAGATAGGACTTCTAAGGCAACACTGCATG
>JAVVLW010003981.1:0-20000 GCA_034401795.1 Chaetoderma sp. LZ-2023a | reverse complement strand
CACAAAGCTAGTTCTGGAACATGGAATGGCTGCTTACTCATCAGCAGCCAAGCTTAGCTTTATAAAATCTAAAACACATGTCTCTGTATCATCACTGGTGGAATGAAGAGATTTCCAATTTCTGCCATGGACTGATCTCCAATGCAACAGTTGTGCAGAATACTTATCCAAGCAGAGAAATTCACAACAGACTTAGTGGCAATCGGGAAACTGTCACCAAACTTCAGTACAGAAAATAAGGCCATCTCTGAGGTAATGGTAAAACCAGACACCCAGACCTGCAATATTGTGTTACAAACCATTCAAACCAGATCCGAGGAGAACTATCTAACCGGAGTTGCATCTCACAAACTAACAACACACTGGGATCCAATGCAGACCTAAGAATTGTGAGAAACGACTGATGCGAGCCACGCAACAGGAGGTATACAACTTTTATTATCAGTATGGTGTATCATTCTCGGAAGTCAAAAGTAAGTACACTAACCCTTGGTGCGCCAGAACCAGTGAATATAGAAACGACAACTGACAGAAGTGCTCAGACCAAGATCTTCAGATTGATAACAGGACACTGCATGTCAAACATGTCCTACACATCACGACAGTAGAAAATTAATCTGCCTCAAATCCACCCATTCCACGATAAACAAGGCAAATCAGAGATTAGAGACCCTCGCCCTCTTTTTTTTTGTCATGTAACAAGTTTTCAGATTTTCCAGATTTTCTTTAATCATGCCTTCAGTTGCGTTATCCTAGTTTATGGTCACATCGTTGTCTGTGTTAAAATTTGATCCAAATCCGACCAGATGTCTCCGAGATATCCATAGTTGAATACAGAAGAGACATGAACCCGCTGTTATTTCCTTTTGAAGGGAATTGTTTATATTAGCTGATAGCGGGCAAGTTGAAAATGACCACAGTGGATGAAATGCAAACTAGGAACGAGTAGCCTATCTGGCAAGATTTAACAGTACACCAAATATAGACAAAAAGTACAGATGAGACATTTAATTTTGCATAATTCTTGTTTTAACCCAATAGGTCTTCTTTTTATGATGTCATTGATGGGATTAATGGTTTGGGTGGCATGAGCGTGCGTGTGTCTGTAGCCATCTAATGCTCATTCTTGTCGAGGAGCACGGTTCAACACTCATATATATATATATATATATATATATACCAAACCTGATGCATGGTTACATCTTAGGGCTTACACATTTGGAGTGTAATCTCATGCCAAAATTAATTAATCGGGTCACGGTTTGCATTCAGCTTGACATTTAGGATATTATACTCCCATCTTATTTTCCAAAGTTACGGCACCCTGTGCCTGAGATGATACATAGTTTACTCGAGATATTCACTAAAAAAGAACAAAGCATAATGTCAACAAATAATAGTATTTAGTATTTTATTCAGTTATGCTGGCGGTATTTCTTCCTTCATTTGTGCGAGGACATCCTCAAATTTGTTGGCCGGCAACAAAAACACAGTTCTCAAAGGTTCCATTTCATCATCGAGGTCCCAGCGGCCACTTACTATCGTATCACGCTCATTTTCTACAGAATAACTGAATGACAAATCAGCATGCTGAAAAGACAGTAGACAGATACATACATGCAATGAATAATCAATGATAAATAGAATTACGTGTATTCCTGATTGTGAAGCAACCCGGTCAGGAATTCACCTTTCCATTTTTAGCAATGCCCCGCCCATCTCCTGCTAAGCTCCACCCACACCTCGCTCATGTTGGGATCGATCGATCTCTGAACTCTGACTATCAATTTCCAGAAAACTATACACATAAGCTAGTGAATACTTTGGAACTAATTTGACTGGGCGATGTTGATGCCGATGGCAGCAACGGCGTCCGGTAAAATTAGTTTCAAAATATTCAACAGCATGTTTATTAAATAGTAGAGACATACAACTCATACAATGTGTCGGACTATTAAGAGTTAAAGACAGGGCAAATAGAATCATTTATGACGTAATGATTATGATGTCATCATACAAAGCGCTTAGCTAATTATGACGTCATATGATGTCAGATGCTCAATGGATACTCTGGTAGTCATGTATTAATTTGGAAAATGATGTGAACAATACGCTTTTCAAAATGAACACAAGAAGTATCTAACAGGAATGATTACAGGAGCTAATCGGTAAATATGGTACATGTTGTATTCAAACATGTGATTTGAAATTATTAACTAACAGGTTGGTCAAGAGGTTTCAAGGTGATACAATATGTTAGTAAGTTTCTGGCTCATCAATATCCAATATTTCTGCCTGTCTGTTTAGTGAAGATCCAAAATCATGTCATGCTTAGTTCTTGAGTTAGATTTCCACATCCTTACAAGCTAAGAACACCATGTTTTTTGCACCGTTTTATTAGGTACAATATTTCTTTGGTGAACCCTTAACAAGAAGCCCAAAGGGTCTGTATCGCTCACCTGGACCATAGGCATTTCAACTAGAATGCGCTTTATCAACAAGATGGCCACCAAACCATTTATCCGACAGTTTTGAAAATTGCAAATTTGAGATGAGAATACCTAAAAACACATATAAAACCAATTTCGGCCTCAAAATCCATCAAATAAAAAAATCAAATATGGACACCAAACATGCTATATTTTGATTGGCCCATGGTGTCCAGGTTTTTTGACAGATCAACTTCCCTTGAACAAATTTCAATGGCGCCCTTAGTCCCTAATCATATCTGCCAAATTTTGGCCCGATCCCTTCAGCGGTTCTGGAGAAGTCGTTTTCGCTACAACTAGTTCAAACAAGATGGCTTCCAAACCAGTTGACCAATCAAATTCCCTTGAACAAACTTGGTTCAGCTCTTGCCCTAAATCATATTTCATCAGGTATGCATCAATCCCATAAGCGGCTTCGGAGATTTTTAGACGTTTCTAAAAATTGGCCAAAATCCAAGATGGCTGCCGGCCCAATTGGCCGATCGGCTTCGTTTGAACAAACTTGAATCTCTACACCCTAAGGATGCTTCCTGCCAAATATAATTGAAATCGGCCAGGTAGTTCTCCAGAATAAAACATTTTAAATTTCCCATTGCATTAATATTGGAGCTTTTGGCGGGAAAATGATCCAAGATGGCCGCCAAACCATTTATCCGACAGTTTTGAAAATTTCAAATCTGAGCTCAGAATACCGCAAAACACATACAAAACCAATTTGGGCCTCAAAATCCATCAAATAAAAAAATCCAATATAGCCGCCAAACATGCTATATTTTTATTAGCCCACGGCCGCCAGGTTTTTTGATGGATCAACTTCTCTTGAACAAACTTTAATGGCCCTTAGGCCATAATTATATCTGCCAAATTTCGGCCCAATCCCTTCAGCGGTTCTGGAGAAGAAGTCATTTGCGCTACAACCAGGTCAACCAAGATGGCCACCGAACCATTTGACCAATCAAGTTCCCTTGAACAAATTTGGCTCAGCACTTGCCCTAAATCATATTTCATGAGGTTTGCATCAATCCCCCAAGCGGTTTCGGACAAAGATTTTTAGATGTTTCTAAAAATCGGCCAAAATCCAAGATGGCCGCCAGGCCCAATTGGACGATCGGCTTCGTTTGAACAAACTTGAATCTCTATGCCTTAAGGATGCTTCCTGTGAAATATAATTGAAATCGGACCAGTAGTTCTCGGGAAGAAAACATTTTAAATTTCCCATTGCTTTTTGTGAGCAAAATACCGCAAAACACATACAAAAGCAATTTCTCTTGAAAAAACTCTAATGGCCCTTAGGCCCTAAGCATATCTGCCAAATTTCGGCCCGATCCCTTCAGCAGTTCTGGAGAAGTCATTTTCGCTACAACTAGGTCAACCAAGGTGGCCACTGAACCATTTGACCAATCAAACTTGGTTCAGCTCTTGCCCTAGATCATATTTCCTGAGATTTGCATCAATCCCCAATGCGGTTTCAGAGATTTTTAGACGTTTCCTAAAATCGGCCTAAATCCAAGATGGCCACCGGCCAAATTGGCGGATCGGGTTCATTTGAACAAACTTGGATCCTGATGCCCTAAGGATGCTTCCTGCCAAATATAATTGAAATCGGACCAGTAGGTCTCGAGAAGAAAACATTTTAAATTTCCCATTGCTTTAGTATGGGAGCTTTTGGTGGGAAAATGATCCAAGATGGCCGCCAAACCGTTTATCTGACAGTTTCGAAAATTGTAAATTTGTGATCAAAATACCGCAAAACACATACAAAACCAATTTCGGCCTCAAAATCCATCAAATAAAAAAATCTAATATGGCCGCCAAACAGACTATATTTTTATTGGCCCACGGCGGCCATGTTTTTGGATGGATCAACTTCTCTTGAACAAACTCTAATGGCCCTTAGACCCTAATCATATCTGCCTAATTTTGGCCCGATCCCTTCAGTGGTTCTGGAGAAGTCATTTTCGCTACAACTAGGTGAACCAAGATGGCCGCTGAACCATTTGACCAATCAAGTTCCCTTGAACAAACTTGGTTCAGCTCTTACCCTAGATCATATTTCATGAGTTTTACATCAATCCCCTAAGCGGTTTCAGAGATTTTTGAAGATATTTCTTAAAATCGGCCTAAATCCAAGATGGCCACCGGCCAAATTGGCCATGGGGTTCATTTGAACAAACTTGGATCCCGATGCCCTAAGGATGCTTCCTGCCAAATATAATTGAAATTGGCCCCGTGGTTCTTGAGAACAAGTCGTTTAAAGGAAAAGTTGACGGATGACGGACGGACGGTCGCCACAGCATAAGCTCACTTGGCCTTTCAGGCCAGGTAAGTTAAAAATCTGTCCTCTGAATCCATGATGGCGTCCAAAATGGCCACCATTCTGATCAACATACTATTTTGAACATACCGTGATTAAAACCTGACAGCACAATGTGTTTGGTGGCAAACTAAAGACAATAATCTTCCCTCGATATATGCTGATAGTTTTGATGATTTAGAGAGAGGAGGGAGGGATGGAGGGAGGGAGAGTAAACGTACACTTTTGAGCCAAAATGGTGTCTTTAACGATACCTTTTTAAAAAGTTTGTTTCATTAATATTTGTATAATGGTCTCACAGTATGTTCGAAAATATGTCAATGTTATTCCTGAAAGTCTGATTCAGAATCTGCAGCTGGTCTCCATAGTAGAATATGATAGCTCTAAGCCCATTCACACTAAGCAGGACGATGATTCAACTTTTTCAATCCTGCATTGAAGGTATATAGTATGCACACTGCTTTCTCACAAGACATAAACAACTCTTCTGTTGGAGGTAGGCTCAAATGGATGTCATTGCACCGCAGAAGGTAGCATCATTTTGAAGCAGCCACAACACACTAAACTTTCCTCTATTCTTAAAAGTGTAAGTATCATGACACCATGTGAATGGAGGGGCACCAATAAGACCATCACATGCTGACTCGCCATGTGCTGATCCAATGGATGCGATGTTGATGTAACGTGTGTTGGATTCAGTTCCAGTGAGACATAGCTAGTTACTTGTAATTCACTGCAGTCCACAAGCCATGGATTTGAATACCATAATGTCAGTATTCTGAGAGCAAATTATGACCACCTGGATGGGCTCTTTATAGATATGTCATGGGCATGCATGATAAGGCTTTGATTGTTTTCCTCTGTCATATCTGTCTTATATCCAAACTCAGAAAATTCACTGATGTTGCATTAGGACTGGCTTCATTAAAGCTATAGTATTTAAACCTGAATGTTTCCATGCCTTGATCAAGAATTCTGCCAAAGACTGGATTTCCTGTCTCTTAGAGGTTTCTTGAGCTATTTGTCGGCTCACTGGTTTTCACTAGTAATTGCCATTGCAAAGCTACCTTCAGCGGATTGCATTTGAGAATCTTGCTCTGAATTTTTGATTGATATGTCATAGTATGATGGCATAGTTGCTTTCATTAATATTTGCATAGTTAATAATTAGAAAACTTGATGCTTGCCACTGCAAACAACTCCACACCATCACTGGACACCGGTGGCCAGACATCATAATTTCCAACGATGCGCTATACAAGAGGTGTAATACATCGCTGCTGTCTGTAAAAGTCAGTTAGCAAAGATGGTCCATGTTTGGCCATATGCTAAGGATACCAGAAGAAACACCAGCACAGAGCCTTGAAATTTCACCCTACTGGGAGCCAGCAATATAAAGACAGGAGAGGACATCATTGCATAAAGATGTTAAGCTTTCTGCGAGGTGACCTCAAGAAAGCAGGACTCAGTACACTCAGATCAAAAATGAACCTGAGGAAGCTAAGGAGTTTGGCTGAGGACAAGACACAGTGGTCAAAAGTGAATGACTGATTGCAGCTAGAGGATGTTTCTACTACTACAGCCGCAGAATACAGTAATCATACATACATGTTATGGTATGTATCACAACCGAATGTACAGGAGAAGTGCTGTTTGTGGAAACAAGTTTCATGATGATCTTCGACTGTTTTCACCAAGTCTCCAAGGTGGCATTATGAGCAACTTTCTGAGTTTGAAGTAGGGCCATTGCAACCAAAATAAACTTGATGCAACATTTGGCTTCGTGTCTTCTAGTTTAACCAATTCTTCCAACTCATGCATCAGATCAGACTGGTGCTTTCAGAAGACCATCACATGTCCTTGCTAGAGTATAATGCAGGCGTCCAAGCTGGTACTCCTGCACTTCATCAATGTACAATCCTGGTTCCATAGTTTAGTTATGACTATCATCTTGTGAGAGACATCTTGCGTGCATCGCATCCTGCATATGTCTCTAAATTGACCATTTCATTGGTTTAGTCATTGGAGCGAAATTACACAGTAACAATTTTGTGCACTTATCATAAAACCTGGCTTGAGCTTTTTGTGCCTGCCATTCTGTTGCTTCCTCTGGAACAGGCATGGATTCAGTAGTATCTCCTAATTCAACATGGTGGTCCGGTTTTTGATTTACGAAATATGGTGTCTGCAGTATATCTCTATTATGAACCGCACAAGTGCCAATTTCCAAAGGAAATATGGCATAGTGGGCCATCATCAGTAAATTGGGGGGGGGGGGGGGGGGGGGGGGGGCTGTTCCACTTGGCAACCATGTTCATTCATAATGTGTTGAACCTCTTCTTTACCCATTTTTACCTGTGCTTTGCCAGCATTATCAGCTATGTAGGGTTTGTCTTTCTAGTCACAAGTAAGGACTGACATTTGATGGTGTACATCGGCTTGAGTTGTGTTAAGACACATGCTGAATGAATGTTTTAATCAAAGGTTATGTTCAAAATAGTGTATGTCTGTCAAAACGATGGCCATTTTGGACGCCATCTTGGATTTGGAGGTGATTGTAATAAACAAGGATACACCAAAAGACTATTGTATCTTAATATAAAATCTTGCAAAAACGTAGTTTTTAAGGATGTGGCAATGTGAGTTAACACTCTCACCAGTCTGACCTTCGCTTATGTCCATCAGTCCAGAGCTGTATCTCGGGATCTTCTGATATGCCTCATTTTTTTACACAAGGTTGCTATCATAACCTAGGTTTTCCAGTCTTAGTCATAAGACTGTTTTAATCGGATTTGCAGCAAATCAAGTTTTGGATCTATGAATATCTCACAAACTACTGATCCGATTTGACTCAAATTGTAACACAAGAAAGCTTGTTACTGTACACTAGCATTCTACAACTATTGCTCTTAATTAAGGGAATAAAAGCTGGCAAATCTGAAATTAAGAAAAATGTGACAAAACGTGTTGCCGAGGTGTACAAGCTTTTATTGCTCTGGCTGATTTTTAACATGCATACATGTTCTTCATCACATGTACCGGTATGTGGAAAATCTTTTTTTTTAAATGATAAAGTTAGAACTTAAACCCTAAACTGGTCAAGAGAGCTTCAGCAGTGGTGTTGAAAAATCTCCATTTACAGATTAAGAGAAGACTACATGTGTATTAAAAAAAATTTATCTCTGAAATGACTGCTTCGATAACCAAGCTAGTCATTCCAATACGAATTTTAAAATATATATTCTCTTGGTCTGTAAATGGACATATTTAATTCAGAAAAATAAGAAACTTTGTTGAATGTACTTGAGAATTAAAGAGTTGAAAGGCAAGTCTGCTGGCTTTCTGAATTACCTTAGTGAAGAACTCTTCCTCTTCATTAGTGAAATAAAGCTGTGGATTGGCCTGTTGCTGGTGTTTCTTCTTCTTCACTTTCTGTCTGTATGTCTTACACACCAGTAAGTACCAGTCAAACTTGTACTTCATATTTTTGGCACTGGCTCGGTCCATTTCTTTTCTGCGAACATGTATAGAATGAGAGGCTCTATATTAGACATTGATTATACGTCGAAAGTTAAACACACATACAGTTAGTATTGTTTCTGGATTGATCAGTCCTGTTGGCCAGGAACAATGGAGTGATTCAATCTGTTAGTCACAAGTATCTGGTCATAATCAAATATGTGACATGTTAGCGTGATGTCACAAACAAAATGACAGATCACTCCAGCATGAAAATTGAAACATCTCTCAAGAAGTGTACGAATTGTATGTCCTTTATGCATTTATTTAATCTTCTGTTGAAAATTTTGAAAATAATTTGAGTTTTTGCTGCCAGAGGCAGCAAAAGTGAAAGCACAAGTCAAATATGTTTCAAAATTTTAACAGCTTACATGACAGCAGTCACCTTGAAATTTAGATTCTGCGAATTCAGGTTTCAAAGTTTAAAATCTATTACACCATGCATAAAATGTGGGAGGATCTTAACTTGAAATGGGAGGGTCATAGCGAGCCATGGATTCCTCTATTTATATCCTAAACCTCATATGAACACTTCTTAAATACGCCAAGTAAAGATGTCGTATAACCTATATGTGCTGATGGACAATACGTGTCCCCAAGGACCCGACACCCTGAAATCTGGGGTCCCCAGCTTAAATTTTGGTGTCACAAACTCAAATCTGGTGTTCCCAAGCAGTATTTCTCATCCATGCAAAAATTATAGGGTACCATGGACTCACAACTATGAATCATAGTGGTCCCATGCTAGATTTTGTAGCAATTTTTGTACTAAAACCAATAAAGCCAAGGGGACAATTTTGAAAATTTATCATTTAAGTGACTGGCATTTGTAGTAAAATTTAAACAAGAGCTCCGCAAATGGCGCATAATACTCCACCATGATGACAAACCAATGAATGAGAGCTATCAGAAAATATTAATTTCTTCCTCAGAGCCAGACCAGTCATCCTTATGAAGTGTCAAAGCGATCCGTTAAACGGTCAAGGAGGTATCGTCCGTAAAGCAATTTTCAAGATGGCCACTGCTGACTGGCAGTCATATTGGCTTTCGGATTATCGTAAATTTCGATAAGTTTCTTCACCAAACATATTCCAACGACTCTATGAAGATAAGTGGTAACGGAGATATCATCCAGAAACCAACTTTCAAGATGGCAGCCCATGGCTGGTGGCCATCTTGGAGTTCGGATAATCATCATTTTCAACTGGTTTCTTCTCCAGACCTAGTCCAACCACCCTATGAAGTTTCAAAGCCATCCGATAAACGATAATGGAGTTATCATCTGGAAATTAATTTTCAAGATGACCCCCCCCCCCCCCCCCCCCCGGTGGCTGGCGGCCATCTTGGATTTTGCATCATTGTCAATTTCGATAGGTTTCTTCCCCAGAGGTAGTCGAACCATTCTATGAAGTTTCAAAGCGATCTGATAAACAGTAACAGAGTTATCATCCAGAAACCAATTTTCAAGCTGGCTGCCGGTGGCTGGCGGGCATCTTGGATTTCGGATCATCATCAATTTCAATAGGTTTCTTCCCCAGACCAGTCCAACCACTCTATGAAGTTTCAAAGCTATCTGATAAACGGTAACGGAGTTATCATCTGGAAATCAATTTTCTAGATGGCCACCGGTGGCTGGCGGCCATTTTGGATTTCGGATCATTGTCACTTTTCAATAGGTTTCTTCCACAGAGGTAGTCGAACCATCCTATCGAAGTTTCAACAAACGGTAACTGAATTATCATCCGGAAACCAATTTTCAAGATGGCCACTGGTGGCCATCTTGGATTTCGGATCAGCGTCGATTTCGATAGGTTTCTTCCCAAGAGCTAGCCCAAAAATCCTATGAAGTTTCAAAGCGATCCGATAAACGGTAACGGAGTTATCATCCGGAAACCAATTTTCAAGATGGCCACCGGTGGCCATCTTGGATTTCAGATCATTGTCAATTTCGATAGGTTTCTTCCCCAGACCTAGCCCAACCACTTTATGAAGTTTCAAAGCGATCCGATAAACGGTAACTGAGTTATCATCCGGAAACCAATTTTCAAGATGGCCACTGGTGGCTGGTGGCCATCTTGGATTTTGGACCATCGTCGATTTCAATAGGTTTCAGACCTAGTCCAACAACCCTATGAAGTTTCAACGCGATCCGACAAACGGTAATGGAGTTATCATCCGGAAACCAATTTTCAAGGACACTGGTGGCTGGCGGCCATCTTGGATTTTGGATCATCGTCGATTTCGATAGGTTTCTTCCCAAGACCTAGTCCAACAACCCTATGAAGTTTCAAGGCGATCCGACAAACGGTAACGGAGTTATCGTCCGGAAACCAATTTTCAAGATGGCCACTGGTGGCCATCTTGGATTTCGGATCATTGTCGATTTCGATAGGTTTCTTCCCAAGACCAAGTCCAACCACCCTATGAAGTTTCAATGTGATCCAACAAACAGTAACGGAATAATCATCCGGAAACCACTCTGCCGCCCGCCCGCCAGGATGGCGCCATTACATAATAGCCCGCAAAATTTTTTGGCAGGGTATTATGTAATGGCGCCATCCTGGTGGGCGGTCGGGCGTGCGGGTGGCAGAGTGGTTTCCGGATGATTATTCCGTTACTGTTTGTATAAAAATACATTTCTCTAGTCCTGTAATTTATGACCACTACACATGCCCATTGTGGAGGGCAGTTTTGCCCAGCTTGTCCCTTAACCCTTTAACACTAATATCAGCCAAAAACAGCTTCTGTAGTCGTCTTGAGAAATGTCGATCGAGAGAACTCTTTTGAAAATTTACCACAGGAATGAATGGCTCAATAAGCAAGCCAGTTATTCCATTGAGAAATTTTCAAACGTAATCTCTGTCTGCAAATGGTCATTTCCTATAAGAAAATTAACATTTTCTTGAACAAATTTGTGGGTTTGAGAGTGACAAGTGCATCTTTATTATATACTTTGCTACCATACTTAATAGTAATTGTACTGAAAATACAAAGTAATGCTTATCTGACATCTGAAATTCCAATGATAAATTTTTTTAAATAGTCTTCTCTTGGCCTGCAAAAGGACATACCTCAGGACCACTGCAAAGGCCGGATTTGGCAGGCTTGACCATTAGAAGGTTAAAGGGTTAGGATTAATCTCCAGCTGTATGTAAACTCACACTAAACTTTGAAACATGGGCAGTGAGATCTGAGCAGGTATATTGATGTACCGCTCACTAATTACAAAGCCTACTTGACCACCAGGATCATCCAGTACAGTGGTCAGTCTGTCCAGTTTAGATGGTGCACTTTTACTACAGCGAGACTGCAATAAAGACTTGAGCTGTTTTACCCATGCCAGTTCCTGCAAGACAAGATCGAGCCAATGATTATATTCTTAAAGTTCTCATATATCTACAATAAGGATTTTTTAATAAATCTGGGAGTATTTGTTAGTTTATGGGCACTTTAACTAAAAGTTTGGATGCCATTTTAGATTTACATTGCAATAAACATTTTACTTTTAATATATTGTCTGAGCTGACTGGAAATTCTTGTATAAAAGCAGTGCCCCCTGTTGGCTCAGTCACTCATCAGCGAGAGTCACAACAGTAAACACATGCAACTTAGCCAATTTGTTAACTGTATCAGTTTATTCATAAAGTGTAATTCAAAACTATGCGATAGTACGTCTAAAATTATATACGAGTTATTTTCAATAATCATTAGTTTTGTAAAATTAAAGATAAATGTGCTTGTTATAATACAGTTATGTATTTTGTAATGCAGTGATCACATTCTTATTGAAAAGTATACATTTCAAGGTAACCATACAGGCAAGCTTTTGAATATGAAAGAATTTCAACAGGAACCTGTTGCTGTCATAGGCAGCTGTTGCTGCCAGTCAAATTAGTTACAAAATATTCAGCGCTATATTTCTTACAATGACTTGTAAATGATTTATCAGATTTGGTCATTCAGGTTCAAAGGGTTAAAGGTGTTTCTATAAACAGCAGTAAATCCAAGATGGTCATGGACCAAATCTCAACAAATAAGCTCTATATAAACAGCGTGATCAAATCAGTCAGATTTAGAAATGTCAAAAACTCAATTTTAATTGATTGATGGTGGCCATCTTCTTTCATGTATTAGTTTTCTTTGATCAACGGCCTCTGCAGCGGTGTTGAGACTATTTTTGAAAATCTACTGGAATTACGAGCATGGTATGTGAGCTCATCATGTCAGTTATAAATCTCCAAAAGTAATTGTCTTCTCTTGGTCAGCAAATGGACACTTACTAGGCAAAAAAATTGATTTTCGTGACCACGAACCCTTGAATGGTTAAGCCAGCCAAAACAGCCTCTGTAATGGTCTTGAGAAGTATCTATTTGCAGGCCAATAGAATCTATCTTTGTAAATTCCAGTGGTAAATTTACAAAAACACTTTACTCATGGCCTGCAAATGTACATTCAGAGTTAAAATATCAATTTTCTTTGAAAGTACTGACCATTAAAGGTTTAAGAGATATAAATAGCATTTCAGAGCTTTGAGGCACTGCTGTCACGAGAGCGGTCATATAATTAATCTGCTCCCAACTTTGAGCTTTGTGTCATCCATACCTTTCTTTCAGTAATGTTGACTACAGTGTTCACAGCAAAGATTGTGTCATTATCATCATCATCATCACTGCCATCACCTTCTGGTAGGTCACTTTGCTGTACAAAATAACAACTTTTAAAAGATAGCAAATAGTTTGCCTGTAAACATTGTCATGGAATATATGATAATGATAACCACAGCTTGCTGTAAATTCTCAGTGGCCTAAAGTTAAAATATTTTCAAAGCAGTTATCATCATTCAGTATATTCTAAGATGTTTCATACCAAACCCTAGCTCACATTAAATATGCCTAAAGCTATTCCGCTACCAGAGTCTAACTCAGATTCGTGTAAATAGCAAGTTTGGAATACATGTACCTTTCAGTGTAATGGTGTAACATTGTAAAATGATGTCAATAAGGCCACCTGATCTAACGTTCCAGGCATGAAACAAGGCAAGAATACCCCCCTTGTGCTAACTTATATGTTTACTTCAACATGAAGGCCAATGAATAATTATCTAAATAGTAAATACTTCACACAAAGGGGATGATGCATCTTTGCTCAAGGAAGCGATTTATAGATTTTGTTATTCAACACTTGACCAGGAAACACTATTGCTAAGATGGTGTATAATATAATATACCGGTAGTGACGTTTTGCATCAATGATTTGCTCAGCCCCCAAATAAATCTGAAGGTCATCAGTTTTAGAAAGAAAATTGATTGTATTTCTAATTATACATTAGTCTAAATCAAACATTGATGAAGCAAATATTGAAATGATTGTAATAAGTTGTAAAATTCCACTGACCTCCACCATATTGAATTTGTATAAACTGCACCTAAAGCTCTGTCCCTGTTATGTGTGATCAAGTTCACAAAGCCTTTCATAATTTGGTCACTAAAACCACAAAAAAGTAATAATTTACTTAAGCTGACATCACACAGTACAATTTTTATTACGATTACTTGCAAGACAAAAAGACAAAATTCTGTCATTCATGCAGCAAACATGTCCATTCAAATGTACTTGTACTACTATCACAGCAAATTGCTGAAAAAATTTCCTCACATGCTACCCTGTTCTGAGATTTTTGGTAATTTGGCCAGATCTTATTTCAATGTGATAATGAAAAAATTTGTGCATGCGCAAATGCTACAAATACCTATGATTGTCTGATTGGCACTATCATGGCACAATCTCCTGTAATACAACATGATATATTAAGATATGATTGGAAAATATGATGATACATACAATACGCCAAATTAATATCAGGTGTTTGCCTATTATATCCTAGATATCCTCACACACAACAGCAGTCAACGATATCGCAGACAAAACATACCATGTGAGGCCTGCTTGAATAAGATCACTAAGCAACAAGATTATATCTCCATATTTCATACCTACCTAAATATAACATTCACTGTAAGACTTACCATAAGGACACTACCGACATAATTCTGTGACAAAACTGTGTTGGTTAGTTCTGACAGATCCACATTTGCTTTAAGAAATAACTGAAGAAGAAATATACAAATAACTGTCACATCAGCTTTCTCAAACCCAGTAACTATATTGTAGAGACACAAAATTGGTTATGATGTCAGAAATATGTTGTGGTAAATTTTGAAACTAAATTGACTGGAAGCTGTTGCTGTCTATGGCCGGCCTACAAGCCAGCCGGTAAAGTTTCATCAAAATCTGATGAACCCATTTTGGCAAGTGCAAAACGATAAGAAATTTTTTTTAAAGAAAATGATATGATGCTGATGAGAATGTCAGAAAAGGTAACCCAATTGTATTGCTTACATATGCGGTAAGAAAAAACTTTGATCAGTTCATGTCCTATATATATATGGAGTTTCTCGAGTTTTATGTCAATCGAAGCGGTTTCTGAGATTTTAAGTGTTTCTAAAAATTTAGCAAAATCCAAGATGGTCACCAACCAAATCGAGCAATCTGCTTCCTTTAAACAAACTGATTGATCAATATGATTTGAAATATGCCAAATTCCTACTGAGGTATGGTCAGATAGTGTGTTCACTCAGCAATGCTCAGATAGTGTGTTCATTCAGCAATAGTCAGATAGCGTGTTCACTCAGCTATGTTCAGATAGTGTGTACACTCAGTAATGGTCAGATAGTGTGTTCACTCAGCAATGGTCAGATAGTGTGTTCACTCAGCTATGGTCAGATAGTGTGTTCACTCAGTAATGGTCAGATAGTGTTCACTCAGCAATGGTCAGATAGTGTGTTCACTCAGCTATGGTCAGATAGTGTGTTCACTCAGTAATGGTCAGATAGTGTGTTCACTCAGCAATGGTCAGATAGTGTGTTCACTCAGCAATGATCAGCTAGTGTGTTCACTCAGGACACATTCTGGCCACTATGATTGGGCAAATTTAAATGTTGGGCAATAAGGGTATCTTTGGGGTATCTTAATAAGGGTATCTTAATAAGGATATCTTTGTGTTTTTTAATATTCCTTAAGTGTTCTTTCACAAATATGTGGAATTCACGTTTAGTTTTCCTACACATACTGTTTGTGACAAGATGTGCATGTGAGTAAGTATGACATTGTGAGTATCACAGATGTCTTCACTTTACATCTGTATGTTAAGCCTGTGTGAGTGCTAATCAATTCACGTTTACTGTCCATTTTGTGACAGAAGTGTTTAAAGTTACTCATATAATATAATATAGTGAGCGTGAAATATATATATATATATATATATATATATATATATATATATATATATATTTTTTTTTTTCTTTAATGCAATTTAAGACGAGAATTTTAAAGGCTACCATATTTTATTACTATCTAAAATTTGACATTGAACAAATGATGAACTTACTTGTTCCATTAATATCCTTATACCGTGGAAATCACAATCCTCAGCGCATCGAGCCACAAAGTCCACTTGAATTTTCTAAAACAGACAACGGGTGACATCAGTTGTCGGTGGTATAAAGGATGAACATTTATACCAATTACCAAGTAACCAACAATCCAGAATAATATAATTAGTTTGAAGATAATTCAACTGGACTGCCATCTCTCTGAAACAACAATTGCAGCATTAACTTCAGTATTCCTCATGGCACCTGGATTTTGGTGCAATTATTTATTCAAAGCACATGCATTCACTGCTGACTAATATAGTACACACATTAATAACATAGTGGTAAAATCAGGGCCGGCCCCAGGGTTTCTGCTGCCTTAGGCAAAGGACTACCCTTTAAGCATGGGGGGGGGGGGGTCGGGGTTGGCCCACGGAAAAATTTGAAATCCAGATGCTCTACGGGGGCATTTCCTACATTTCTATAGAGAAATATAGCTCTTGTCCTAAGTGTGGATATTTAGAAATCTTATTTGCTTATTTGCTTTGAGTACATGTAGTTTGGGTGGTGAGAAGTGCCCCACTCCATTTTTGGCGCCCCTCTAAAATCTGGTGCCTAGTGCCTAGTTCACCTACGCCTTGAGCCAGCCCTGGTTACAATAGTGGTTTATATTCAAGCAGTGATATAGTATGTGGTATCATATCATAGAATACTATATTCCTATACATTATCAGTTTTTAAAATAAAAATCACTGTTTTAACTATATTAGTCCTAAACTAGTTTGTGCTTGACATCACTTTATCATCTGGTGAGTAATCAGTTGCTAACATTGCCCATAAAATACAGTCATCTAAAAGTATTAGTCGTGGAAAAGAAAGGGTGTTGGTGAAATCCTGACAAATCGGCGGAGAATGACTCGGCAAATATGATTTGATTTGGCATCAATGAAGTTTACATGACGTAAGCTCTGCGAGTTCAAGGTAAGATTGAACAAGAGGCACAAGGGGCCTGTGTCGCTCACCTGGAATTATTGGTGACTGGCACAAACTAACAAAATGAGATGACCACTGTAAAAATTTACAAATCAAATTTTTGTGAAGAAAGTTTAGCCGAGTTTTATTAAAATTGGCCCAGTGGTTAATAATTAACTCTTTTTATGTTTTTCTGAGAAATTTGCAGAAAATACAAGATGTCCACCAAAAACATTATATTTTGATTGATTCATTTCGGACATGTTTTTACATGGCGTTTCGGCCCCAATTATATCAGCCAAATTTGGGCTCGATCCATTCAGCAGTTCTGGAGAACTCGTTTTCCTGAAAACTACGTCATCCAAGATGGCCGCCAAAACATTAGGCAAATTAGGTTTCCTCAAACAAATTTGGTTCAGCTCTTGCCCTAGATCATATTGCATGAGGTCTGCATTGATCCCCCAAGCAGTTTCAGAAGATTTTTAAAGACCTTTCTAAGTCGGTCAAAATCCAAGATGGTCGTGGGCCAAATTGGCTGATCATCTTTCTTTGAACAAATTTGTATCCCTATTCCCTAAGGATGCCTCCATTCAAATATGCTTGAAATCGGCCCAGTGGTTCGCGAAAAAAACACATTTTAAATTTCCCATTGCTTTAGTGTGGGAGCTTTTGGCGGGTAAATGATCCAAGATGGCCACTAAACTTTTTATCTGACAGTCTCGAAAATGGTAAATTTGAAATCACAATACACAAAAACATATATAAAACCAATTTCAGCCTGAAAATCCATCAAATAAAAAAATCCAATATGGCCGCCAAAACGATACATTTTGATTGGCCCATGGTGGCCATCTTTTTTTCCGGGATAACTTCTCTTGAACAAACTTTAATGTCCCTTAGTCTCTAATCTTAGTTGCCAAATTTCGGCCTGATCCCTTCAGTGGTTCCGGAGAAGACATTTTTGCGAAAACTAGGTCAACCAAGATGACCGCCGAACCATTTGATCAATCAAGTTCCCTTGAACAAACTTGGTTCAGCTCGTGACCTATTTCATATTTAATGAGGTTTGCTTCAATCCCTCAAGCTGTTTCAGAGAAGATTTTTAAAGACATTTCTAAAAATCTGCCAAAATTCAAGATGGCCCAAATTGGCCGATCGGCTTCGTTTGAACAAACTTGGATGTCTATGATTGAAATCACGGTTATTGAGAAGTCATTTAAAGTAAAAGTTGGCAGATGGACGGATGACGGGTGGTCGGCACGACATAAGCTCACTTGACCTTTCAGGCCAGGTGAGCTAATAATTTGAAAATCTAAATTTCTTCAAAAAGGATCTAGAAACATGTTACACAAACAACCATGCTTTACAATGAACTCTCAATCCAAACATGTCATTATTTCCCTTACATTTCGACAAACATAAAATGATTCAGAACGGAATAAGACATAAGAAAAAAATTGTTTGAACGCATGAGAAATGAAAACGATTAAGTTTGCATCTTATGATGGTAAACATACTAGTTTTACAGTTGTAAAATAAACCTCTTAGCCTCTCAAATACGAGCAGGCATAATGTGATTGGGTGTTAATGAATTCTTCCAACTGGATATTCACTAGTATTGATTTTATGAATGAAATTTCTGTAAATCGTAATATTCTTTATCACGTGACTGTTTTGCTTGATGAGGTTAGAATCACATCGTTTTGTTTTATGGTGTGTGTGTTCGTATATCTGCCAGGCTACTGAGTGTTGATTTAAGTAGATTTAAGTTAGATTCCCGCGAATCATTGCGTTTATGTTGTCAATTTATCATAATCTCTTTATTACGGAATCTCGAAAAATATTCAGACAGATGGCTTTTCATTAACATCTTAGGTCGTTCGAACTAATCCCAACTTATAGCCTTGGTTACTTTATTTCCTATACCGTATGGCAAAGCTTTGCAATTTTAACCATATACAAATTTTTCCTATCTATTTAAACAGTAAATGATGTCTGCATTCGCTTATAGGCACCGCCTATTTTCATATTAGATTTAGGGCAGTGATTAATTACTTCTTTTTTTCGAAAGGAATGAGTGTCGCTAGCGTTTCAAAATTTTATGTTGTGCAAAATTAATGTTCTCAACGAGTTTACTTAGCTTCCTGTGATTATTGTTGTGTATTTATGTTATTTTGTGACATTCTTTACATCTCCTCCAAACACATCGAGGCAATTTTAACCGAACAGCAAATGATGCATAAATTCACAATTCTATTCTACATCCAGGAACTGTGTTTACACGGTTACTAACAGCAACAACAGTGATAAATAAACACACACATTAATCTAGCACATCGGCCATGATAAACAGAAAACAACACCCAAACAAAATAAAATATAATACCTAAATAAAAATACCAATAAATTAAACACGTAAAGCTGATGTGGCATCTAAAATCAAACTGATGTTTACATGCTGAACTACATTATCATATTAAACTGCACTTGTCTGTCCAAGCTCTGTGACTAACAGAAATCCTCTCTTTTTGTGTCGTATCTTTCTTCCAGCTCTCCCCTGTCAATCCCTTTCCCCGAGTGGCCACACGGCAAAGACAATAACGCTACTATTTCCTAACAAATCTTCTGCTTTCTTTGTGTTGTCTTTGCACATTTTAGCTGAAAGTATGCCTACCAATTATATCGACTCTAGGCCTACAATGTGACTAGTCAAAGCATGGAGCGCCGTTATGACTGTGGGTCTAGGCACCCTACCATGACAAACTGCAAATGCGATGACATGTTATGTGATTCTTGCTACAACATAAGATTCCCACCCACACATGTTGCACCTAGCAAAGCAACGATTCAGAAATGTCAAGATGGCACTCTGCCATCCTCACCTAAAGATGCATTGCCTCCAACTGGATCTAACTTAGATCATGACGGCGTCATCACTGAGAAAAATTAAACAAACCCCAAAACATGATCATATCGATCTAAATGACACCATGCCTCCGAGCACTAGCAATGGCCAAGATGTAAACACTGATGGCATCAACACTGATCCCAGTCCCAGTTAAACAAATGAAACAACAGAAATCATATGTACTTGTGGAAACACCAACAATGCATACATGATCAAATGTTACACCTGTAAAAAGTGGACTCATTACATGTGCACCAAACTTCCACCATTTATGCTCTGCATTCACATCATCGAAAAGAAAGTTCACATGCAGCAGGTGCACTCCAGTCTCTGATCATACATTAGACTTCCTTGCATGGCATATA
>JAVVLW010003979.1:0-68596 GCA_034401795.1 Chaetoderma sp. LZ-2023a | reverse complement strand
CGAATTCCATGCCTTTTAATAACCAAACTAACGAATTCCATGACATCCAAGGAGGATATTTAGGAGATTTGTGTTTATGACGTAGCTATATAAATTACGATCAGAGTTATTCTGCAAAATGTCTGAATATTGTGTCTTGCAACAACTAAACTAGGCTTCAGCTTTGATAAATCATTGCCATAATATTTACTGCATAGAGGTGATGACGAGAATTGATGCCAACATAATTCTTTTATTTTGCATGATTGCCATTTTCCATGACTTTTCCAATGACCTCTAATAAAACTGCTGATTTTCCATGACTTTCCAGGTCTGGAATTTAAATGTTCAAATTCCATGACTTTGCAGGATTGCCATGACCAGTACAAACCCTGAATACTGCATGATTCACACTGGAGTACAGTCTTCTGGGCCGCTACCATTTTCGGCCGTTATTTCGGTCTACTGGGCCGCTAGATCAGACTACTGGGCCGCCCTATATTACTATTATAAGGATATCACTATTTCGCCATTTATTGTTTATATAACTCAGGTCTTTGAATTTTCGTCCACAGATCCCACTACCACATATGTGGTAGTTGGATCTGTGGATGAAAGTTCAAAGGCCTGTGATATAATTAGCCAACTAATTCTAACATATCTTTCCTATTTTTCAGAATATGATCAAAGCTATTAGTACAGGAAATGTACAAAATGGACTGTTTTTTAAATTTAAGATATACCAATGTTTAATTCAAATTTAAAGAACGAAATTGTACAGAAAATTGGAATCGGTTTCTTAAAATTTTTGGAAAAGATGTCGACTATTAAAGAATTGAATCGATTTCGTCAAATAGAAATAGGACCTGAAATGTACTAGATGTACTGCAAGCCTACACAAGTTAAAGGAACGGAAAAGGGAAATTATAGCAAATGATGTTTATTGGTAATCCCATACAATATTAAATAAACTACCATCGGTAAAAATGGAAATGAATTAGGATTATTTGTGCAAAAGCATTTACTAAATCTGCAAGCGCTTAACTTTCATGGTTTTTTTAATTTGTATTTATTTTTTTAATTTTATTTTTTTAATAATATGAAGGCTTGGAATAAAATTGCTAGCTATTCCATAGAGAAAGGTATTTCCGGTGATTGCGTGACCCTCTGAGTCAAACAAGTACGTTTTCTATAGTTACATTCAGATTGATTGCCATCAGATAATACCAATAAAATTATAATATTAATTAATAATGATAATTTGATTAATATTACTACTAATGAGTAGTAATTAGAAATAATTAACCCTTTGGATGCCTATTTCCCAGAATCAAAAATATCAATGCCTATACAGGTAGGCCATTGAATATATATTAACACCCATGCACATGCATTAAGCTATGTGGGTGAATATTATAGTAGCAGAGATACAGTACAGTTCAGAAATAATCCAACATGTCTCCAAGACTAAATAAATTGCAATAGCAATATATACGGCCCAGTAGCCCAACCTACTGGCCCAGTAGTCTAATCTAGGGGCCCAGTAGACCGAAATAACATAAGAAATACTAGCGGGCCAGAAGACCTCCAAATTCGCTGAAAATGCTAGCGCCCCAGAAGACTGCCATTCTTGACACTGACACGTGCCTAACTATTTCTCAGTCAGTTGTCGAAAGGGATCTAGAAATCTACATAGACAACAAACTTTCTTTTGATTCACACATTAAAAAAATCATATCAAAAGCAAACAGTACACTAGCCGTTATTAAGTGAACCTTTTCCCACATGGATCAAAACAATTTCATCTTACTTTATACGTCTTTGGTCAGGCCCATTCTAGAATATTGCAACTCAGTTTGGTCACATCACTTATTACGGCAATCAAGAGCAATAGAACGGGTTCAGCGTAGAGCATCAAAACTTATCCCTACCCTCAAATACCTAAGCTACACAGATAGATTAAGCTCACTTAGGCTCATGTCAATGAAATATAGAAGATTCAGGGGAGGGATCTGATTGAATCATACAAAACCACACACGTAATGTACAATATAGACGCAGATGAATTCTTCACTAATAATCACATGGCACACATGACAACGCGTGGCCACAAACTCAACACTCAAACTAATTTTTGGCACAACAATACTAGAAAAGATTTCCTCTCACAAACAGTAATCTGACATTGGAAGTCTCTACCTGAAAACATTGTGCTATCCCAAAAGTCAAAGCATAGATATTTTCAAAACCAGACTAGACAAACATTTCAACGAGAAAACTCGTTACTACAACTAATTAAACTTAACAAACTCAATAATATTGGCCTGCCAACGCTCAAATATAGACGACCGAGAGGTGACATGATTGAAGTTTACAAAATCCTGAATGGAGTGTATGACACGGAGGTGACAGACATGTTTGAGGTAATAGAAAGCAGCTACACAAGAGGCCATAGCCTGAGAGTATGAAAGGAAAGCGCCAAACTAGATTTACGGAAAACTTCATTTACAAGCCGAGTCAACAGCCTACCCAATGCATTAGTAAACACTGATTCAGTGTTTAAATTTGAGGTAGGACTGGATCGATTCTGGCAAGATCATGAAATTAAGTATGACTTTACTGCGGACTACAAAATGCCTGGAAGTCACATGCATCCGTCGTATAAGTCAACACAAAATGAAAAGGCGGACATACGGGCTGAACAAGCCACAACAACATCCTAAGACATCCTCAGACAATAATTCAAACTTGAGACTCACATGCTGCTTCAGGCTTAAGTCTGTCACTATGATGATTGATTTAGGACTATGAGGGTTAATCACATATAGGTAGACACCTTTAGAAGTACATACGAGGAGCGAGGAGGGCGTATGGCTGTGGAAGTCTGATGGATTTACCAATCTCATTAAGTTTAGGAAGATCATCACTACCACCATGGCTCATCATACATTATGGCTCATCATACACTATATTAGTATCAATAATACCCACCCCACCCCTCTCTCCATTACTTCTAGCAACTTAAAACTGCAGATCTTCTAGCACTAAATGTAAATTTTTTTTAAATAATGCATATATATATATATATACTGTGGGTGCAAGTAGGGCTGCGCGATATACCGATACCATATTTAAAACCGATATCCTGCACTGACGGTTTCATAACCGATTATAAAAAATAAATATCGAAAAACCGAAAATCGGTTTTTCGTATCGGGACTGTTAAAAATAAAAGATCCTAACGAGCATGAAAATTGTAATGAATAATAATGGCCATACTTTCCATTAAGCTATGTTTGGGGCAACTAATAATTGAACGTGGCCCCAATTGCGCATATTGTGTAACTCCATGTAACTCGTTGTACGCCGAGAGAAATCAAGCAGCGAATTAATTAAATAAATATCCACTTGTCTTTTCTCTGGTAGTCTCAGATAAATTTGCAATATAAAACACAATACTAATGTGGGAATTTGTCATTAAAATTTGTATCGGGGAAAACATTTCTAAACAACGGCATCCATTTTATTTACGTCACCGGCTAATTAACATAATGCAAAGTCGTCCCAACACTAAATCGCCCGAATGCATCAAAATCTCGCCAATAAATATAATGCTGAATACATTTTGCTGATTAGGATATAATTTTAAATAAAATTATTACTCAAAGCATTTTTAAAACGTTATTTTCTATACACAATATAGCCGAATTGGAAATGAAAGAAGAAAGGGAGATAATTACATCATAATTAATTACAATCGCGTGATTTACATCTTTTCGCAACCTGTTTTGCTGATTTATGATTAATTTTGACAAAATAAACGATGTTTATTTAACTGTGCGTAATATTTAGGCGGTCTAATTAATAATTTCACTCCCGCGGTGATGGATATTATCAGGTTTATTAAGCTTTAAAGGCGTAAAACGTTACGAATGTATCAGCGCGTGAAAATACGTTCTGTTTTCGTGCTAATTTTTATCATTTAAATTTGTTGTTTCATGTCCATAAAACCGATATTCGATTAAAACCGATATGAAGTCATATCGAAACCGATATGGCTGTAAGCCAAACCGCGCAGCCCTAGGTGCAAGTGGAAAAAACAATGTACTGTTTTTTTATTGCTTTTTCTATGCCAATACGGCTAATCAGCACAGTACAGTTCAGTTATGAAAAGAACATTAAAAAAACTAAAAAAACCAACAATATAACAAAATACAGACTTAATCTTAAACAATTCATAGACCCTATGATATCATATACCATGTCTTAATGCTGTGAAGATAACGACGCAAATATCTTTCAACCAACCTGCTTGGAAGCCGTAGCTGCAAAGAAGCAACACGGCGCAATCAAACCACAAGGACACCCATCTAAGCCAACAATCCACATCCCACCACATATACACATGCAATACACAATACTAACTGCATATGCCATGGATGTGCACCCATGATATGATGAAAATTGCCGGACCAGACAGGAACCCCCGTGAATCAAACAACATCCAACTGAGACAAAGTTTCATTGCTAGAAGGGTCAAGATTAAGTCTGAACACCGAAAATAAAATATAAATATCTACATACATATTGTAGATATCGGATTGTCTTACGGGAAGTCATGACCCCGGGGGACGTCTTATATTTGCGAGTAAGACCTCAGTGAAATTCTCATATTTGAAAATACCAGGTGAGCTACTGAACTGAGTGAATAGTATTAGTAGCGATTAGATACGTAGTAGTAGGGTGCACTGGTTGACTTCGACCAGTGCTAGTGGTGGTACAGTTTCGCGGAAATAGGATAGAAACTGGATCGAAACTGTAGTAGTATATTCATCACAATAAATTGGAATTAGAATAGATTGGAATAAGACCGACGGTTCTGAGTTGATGATGTCTGTCAATAGTTGAAGATAAAAGTTGTTGCTGTGGGATCGGCATACACTTTTATGAAATTCAGCAGTCATTTAGGCCGTTAGTTTAGTAAATAATAGAGTGATAAGAATAGGTACGAATCGATGGGAATCGAGAGATTTATAGGAAACAGACTGACATGTAGTTGTTGACGGTCGGCATTCCGACTCCCTTAAGCAAGTACAACAACACCAGCTGGCAATGAGATCATACAGCTCATGTGCTTATTAACGTTCGTTTCCTACAGGCTTATCCACGATAGGCAAGGGACAGGACAGAGGCATTGTAGCGTCCTGTAGGAATTAATAACACAATCGAAATTTGTATATCAACTATATGTCAATCAAAGAAAGGCATGCTACAACAACACATTCCGTAATGTTGTTAGTTAGCTGACAGATCGCATCAAATCAGAACCAGCTAGAACCGCTTTGCCAGAGTTAGCGTGTAGATATAACATGTTTAGTAATGAATCACTAGAAGAGAAGCCCAGAGTTTGATTGGCCGAGATGACATCATAATCAATGAGCATCTAGTCAAACTCTGTGGCAGAGAAACAAAAGAAACAAAGTTTCAAAGTAAAGTCGAGGGATAGGCGAGCAGGGATTGGTCAGGACGATCAACAAGAGTAGGGACAAACTTCTAGGAAGAGATAAGCAGGGGTTGATTGGAGGCAAGAATGATGCGGGCCAATCAAACGGTGGTTATATCTACCTAGAATGATGAAAGGAACAGAAACTATGTATTACGGTAGATATAGACCTATATATCGTAATATGTATAGAAATGAGGAAAATCTGAATTGTACTTAATAGGCACTCGGTCCATTGAATATTTAATCTTTTACCATCGTTGATTCGTGTAGGTAATATTCTCCCTCTGTGATTACAGAGCAGAAGTATCTTCGCATTGTAGCCATAGTACATACTATAATTGGAGTCAGTCAATTAAGAGTAGTGTTAGATTGGATAGCGATAATTAGTCAGAAATATATTCAAAGTTTATCATTCATTTTCGACAGTATAAGTCGACCTTGTTATAAGTTTTAATAGCTAATAAATAATCGTAATATCATAAGTAGCTAGTCATAGTTGTGTGTAACTCCTGAAGCACGAAACATCATCGTGCCTTACCTGAGCATCTTTGATAAGTCAGATAGGCCCCGATTGCTACCAGAAATATCTTCATACCATCAGAAGAGGCGAGCCAGCAATCATACCGCTACATCGTCGGGAAGATAGATTGTCGCAGCAATCTTCTTACATCATAAGTCTTTCCGAAGTGGTAGTGGTAGTCAGTATCTTGTGTAATAGAAGACCTAAAATCTTCAATATGTACAGATGCATGGGATGAGGTCAGCGTGTATATGGTCATTGAAGATGTTTACTTAGAAGCTGCCCGAGGCGATGCAATATTTCTGAATTTTCGCAACTAATTAACCAAAAGAATTTATCCTCTTTTGTTAGATTTTTACAGTGCTTGTTTGTTTTTCCAATTATACTAAAAAGTTAATTTCTATCATCATTGTATGCGTTACATTATATAAGAAAATGAATTTCATCTTTAATTGAGCCACTATCACACGAGTCACAAACTCTATCTTCTCTATTAATCTTGTAATATCTACCAGTTTCTATTTTGAGCCTGTGTGCAGATATTCGCAACCTCGTAATGACATTTCTATATTAAATTTTTTTCATAGTTGATAGATAATTTTCTAATCCAAACCTAGTTTTTACTGCTGTGTAGGTGCTCAGTTTACCATAAGAAAGCTTGTCCTTTAAAGCATACCAGTTTTCAAGATAGGCTTCTGTGCAAATGGATTTCACAAATTGTTTGAACTTTGAAAAGTTATATGATGATATATGTAATGGTAGTTTTAATGTAGCACACAACTGTTTTATGCTGCTGTACCAGCATGGGTTCTTTGATGTTGTGTGGAGTTTTTGAAGATTCGAGTGTATTGTTGCAATAATGAGTCTACAGACGCACGTTCTAATCTATACCAATAGAGTAACATTGATTTCACCACATCAAAGTGAAGGGGGAACAAACCTAGTTCAGACAGAATGGTCTGATGGTCTAATATGTGTCTGTTGATCGCCGCTTTTGGTTATCTCCACCCAGCCATTTCCGCCCAGGCGGAAAAGAACATGCTGTGGGCGGAGGTGGCTAAATCTATGGGTGGACATAAGCAAATATATATACCTGTATATGCCCTCTATTTACTGGAATTGTACATATTTCTCTCAGGCAGGCATATAAGCAATCTTAAACACGATGTAAGAAATGTACTTTGAATATTTTGAAACATAGTTGGATTAGATGACATTAAGCAGCAATGGCTTTCAATCAAATTAACTTGAAAATATCGAAGAGTACCTTTTATTTTGGAAGTTATTTCTGAGCTGTACTGTATACAGGAAAGTTGTTGAATATTATGAAGCTAGTTTGACTGGAAGTGAAAAAGGAAGCTGTTGCATATGGGAGCAACATCAACCCAGTCAAATTAGTTTCAAAATAGTCTACAGCAGGGTTGGGTTTTGGACAGTCCAAAACTAACTTTGAGCAGACATTGTCCAAAACCTGTCTTAAATGGTTTAAACCAGTCCAAAACTGTCCAAAACTATGTTGGACATATCACCATACTCTTATGCATCATAATCCTATTAAAAAATAACAAGAAATCAGAGATTGCATCAAAAGCACTATATTAAACAAATCCATTTATTATATGAGTTATTATTACATTTTTATCAAATACATACAAATAAAACTTAAAAGGCTTAATTAGGTTTAATTAGTAGTCCAAATCAGACAGCCCTCTCAACATCCTGTAGCAAAACACTAGCTTTGACGCTTTCTCTACTCCAAGCCTATTACGGATCTTAGTGTGGATATAGCTAAAATTGCTAAAAATTCTCTCAATCGATGCTGATGATGCTGGTGCTTCAAGCAGCTGAATAGCCATATCAATAAAATCACCTGGCACACCTAGTGTTTTCAAGGCCTTCCACCATGTCACTGAAGGCACTTGAACTGCAGCATCACAGAAATATGATGCAGGAAATGGGCTGCTTTTAGCCTGGTATGCAATAAATGTTGCTATAAAGCTAGGGTTCTTAGCTATTATCCAATTGTTCACTTCTTCAAACTGTTTTGCTACCAGCATCTCGCCCTGAAACTTTGGATGTAATGTGTATGCGACAAGATGCTCTGGCAGGATTTCCTTGCTGAAACGTGCTAACAGAGTTTTCTTTTGTGGTTCTAGCAGAGTGTTGTTTAGTAATTCAAGCCAAACATGGCATGCATCGGCTAGTGTTGATGTGTCACTCTGACATGTGTCAATTGCTATTGAAATTGGCCGAAGTTGTTCGGCTAAGTCTCTTGCATTTCTAAACAGGTTAAAGTCCATTATCTTCTTGACAATAGAATTATCTATTTCTCCTTCATGGTCTTGTACAATTTTCATGAAATGTGGACGGTTGTGAATGAAGGAGTCAATACACACGAGTTGACTCTTCCATCTAGTGTCACAAGGAAGCTGTGGCTTAACACTACCAATACATTCCGAGAGCCAGGATAGTGGCTTGTGGTGATTCCTGAAATATTTTTGAATCTCAACTACATGCTTAATTAGCGTATCCGGTGTTATGTCTTGCCCTAGTAAGTTTAGCCAGTGTGCAGAACAGCCATAGACAATAAGATCATTGTCATCAGCCTTCAAACCATCATGCATTTTTTCCATGTTCTTTGCATTATCTGTGACAATGCTCTTAACTGTACAGTTGTATTTTGTCTTAGCATATTGTATTGTCTCTTGACACTTCACCTTACAGTTTTCAGCACTTTTAGTCATAGAACCAGTGTAAAAGCTGTTTAGGAAGAAGCTCTTTCCTTCTACTTGCAAGCAGGATGCTATGATAGGTTCATTGTGAATGTTACTCCACCCATCCTCCACTAATGTTGCTGTCTTGCCATCAAGAATCACCTTCATATCCTCTGTCACCTGATCATGCACAGCATCTAGAAGCTTTCCACCAATCAGTTTACGTGAAGGGGGTTTATATCCTGGGCGTAGCATACTAACAACTTTTATGAACTCCGGATGTTCAGCCATTGAAAATGGAAGGTTACAAGCATAAAACAACCTCGCGACTTCTATATCTATTGCTGACTTCATCGCTGAGGTGGTAGTGATACAATGTCGGCTCAGATCGGGTTGAATTGAGAATTGAACTGGACAGGTTGGTGAGGGTGGTGCTGATTGTGATGGCAATTCTTCTCTTAGTCGCTTTGTGCATGGTGCAGCTGATGGTTTGTCCAGCTGAAACAAAGAAAAGGGATATTACATGTGCTATATAAGCCAAATGTAGATATACACCCTACCTGGTCCAAGCCATTTGGGGACAAGATATGATAATCTTTTTAAAAATTTACATTGAAATGACTGGCTTTTATTTATTTTCAAAACTTTGGGACTTGCTGAATATTAGTTTGACTGTTTGCATCAGTCTATCTGAAGGGTGTTAGTGTGCTATGCCAAATTGTTTTCATAATATTACTGTAGTAAAGGTATTCAGGCAAGAGTATTTCTGAAAACCCTGGGTTGCAGAAAGTATAGGGTTAAGCAGATCATTGTGTGTTATTTCTAATCTTAAGCCAGCGCCCTCACAGGCCAATTATCACACCTATACCATTGAATTGTAAAGAGGCTCAGCATGTGATTGTGGTTATCAGAGATTATCAGACCTGGCTCTATTACTAGCATGGCAAAGAGAATAATTAACTCAGGTATCTGAACTAAAGGTGAGACATCCTGTTGATAACCCCTATGCGGCCAAGACAATTACAGTGAATAGTAACCTTACCTACATTGTACATTATGACTTTTAAACACAACTTAGCACAAATTTTTGACAATTTTTCACTGAAATGACTGGCTTAGTAAAAGCGGCAGTCATTTCACGAGTAAATTTGTTTTCCAGTCAAATTAGTTTCAAAATATTCTGCAGTTTTCCTGCATAGTGTCCTTGAAAATGATAGCTGAGGAATTCATCGGTGAAAGGGTTAAGGCATGTATTAGATATATTGGACTCCTAGCACTCCAATGTCAACAAAAAACATTTTTCAAATAAAATTAAAAGATAAACTGTTTTTTTATTTTCAACAAATTTGTCATCGCCCAACAAAATTGTTGAAAAATGAAAACCAGTTTCCTTGGTATAGTCACAATAAAATATAGAATTTTTAATTATTGACATTAGAGGACAAGGGGTTAAGCATTAATTTTATTTACCTTCAAAATCTTGATGTCTTTGCTGATATGTGTGTCTGCACTGTCAGTATCAACCTGTTCAACAGGACTTTCAGTAGACTTCTCATAGTGTATTTTCATCCTTGCTACCTTGTTGACAACTGTGTACTCACACTCTCTACACTTAGCCATTTGTTTGCCATTAATCTTAACTTCCAAAAAGTGCTTCCAAATTGGATCCTTAGGCCTACCACCTTTGAAATACATATTAACTATTTGACTCTACAGAAATAGAATATTCCTTACATCATAAATAATGTATTTTTTTTATCTGTATGGCTTAAAGGGTTAATGCTGTCTCATCCTCTCAAGCTCACCAAAAACTGTTTCGATTTGCTGAGCAAGTGAAGACTATTTTTTTGCAAATGTACCACATACAGTGAATGACTGGCTTGATTACCAATCCAGGTAGTTATTCCAGTGATAAATTTATATAATACTGTGACAACGCTTTCCCGTAACGATCCAAGTAGACATATAATTGCCCAATTGCGGGTAATCTGCACGTACATTTTGACGACCATCTCCGCCATAGGAAATTTGGGCGGAGATCACCAAAAGAGGTGGGCGGAAATGGCCGGGCAGAGATAACCAAATCAACAGAAAATGAGACAGGGAACCAGGCTAAAATACATATACCATGCGACTGAGAAAGCTTCGTTTCTGGTCGCGAGCTTTTTTTGGTTCCGGTTTATGATATAGCTGTTGTGGTTTCTTCATGAGCCCCCATTGCATTAGAGGATATGATTCTTCATTATGCATATGTTCCTCTCGTTGTTTTAGAGAACCCTACTGCGCATTTTCAATGTCCAAAATCTGTATGATATTGTTATCACGAAATAGCATACATTTACTTTAGAATGTAAAACGCTTAAATAGTCTGACGCAGACCAGATAAAACCTTTATTTATTCCTATTTATGGGTCTTGTAAATGCAATATGAGGTTTGGTTGACTGTCTCGTATTATTTTTTACACTTATGGCCGTGGCAAGTCGTTGTTGTCAATGTGGTATGTATTTAGCGCCGATAGCAAGACATTTCAGGCCGGGTATTACGCCATTCGCACCCGGATGTGTGCTATATTAAAAACTACCATTAAATATACATTCATGTATTTACTCGCAGACATGCATTATTCCCATTTTTTGTAGCTTATGTCTGGATATACGCGATCTAAAAATTCTAGCGGATGACATTTCATTATGATGTCATAGTTACTATGAACTTGTTTGCATTTCCCCAAATAGCGAGAAGCACCGCGATACGTCGGTACACATTTTATAACATCGTTGCACTGGTGCTACTATTTAATAGTGTAGGCCCCGGTAAAAGATGCAATAATGCTGGCGGATATCACTGACAATGGGCAGATGCATTGTTGTGAATATCGTGGACTAGATTTACCAGAATGCCCTCCAAGCTAGATTAAAAATTAGCTTCAAATGTACTATACATTGGCATACATATTTTGGACATTTCGACCCTATACAAATTCGTCCTATTTATTTAAGCAATAAATGGTGTCTGCGTTCGCTTATAGGCAGCGCCTATTTTCATATTATAGCGAACGCAGTGAGCGACGGCTTCACGCGAAGCCATCGTGAACAAAGTGTGCGTATATAGATAACATGTACGTAGGCACGTGTAATGAGGAAAAATCAACAGAAAATGAGACAGGGAACCAGGCTAAAATACATATACCATGCGACTGATTGCTTCGTTTCCGGTCGTGAGCCTTTTTTGCTTCCGGTTTCGGCTTATGATATAGCTTTTGTGGTTTCTTCGTGGGCCCCTGTTGCATTATGGGATATGGTTCTTCATTATGCGTATGTTCCCCTAGTTATTTTAGGGCAACCTACTGCGCATTTTGTCCAAAATTTGCGTGATATTGTTATCATGAAATAGCGTACATTTACTTCAGAATGTAAAACGGTTAAATCATCTGATGCAGACCAGATACAAGCTTTATTTATTCCTATTTATGCGTGTGTAAATGCAATATGTTTGGTTGACTGTCTCGTATTATTTTTAACACTGATGGCTGTGGAAAGTCGTTGCTGTCAATGTCGTATGTATTTAGCGCTGATAGAAGGAATCTTAAGGCCGGGTACCACGCAATTCGCACCCGGATGAAATGTACATTCATGTATTTACTCGCAGACACGCATTAATTCCCTTTTTTGTAGCGCATGTCTGGATAAACGCGATCTAAAAATTCTAGCAGATGAGATTTCATTATGATGTCATAGTTACTATGGACTTGTTTGTATTTCCCCAAATAGTGAAGAGCACCATGATACGTCGGTACAAATTTTATAACGTTATTGGATTGGTGCAAATATCTAATGGTAAAAGATGCAACAATGCTGGCAGATATCACTGACACTGTGCATATGCATTGTTGTTAATATCCTCATATACCTGGGACCGGATTTACCGGAATGCTCTCCAAGCATGATGAAAAATTAGCTTCAAATGTACTATACATGGGCATACGTATTTATGATATTTTCAACATCAACATCAATTTACAAGGCATAAGCCATTGGCTTGTTATTGCCTCAGTCAGTGCCAAACTGGTAGGGCAGGCAACCCTGGTACCTATACAGATTCGTCCTATTTATTTAAGCAATAAATGGTGTCTGCGTTCTCTTACAGGCAACACCTATTAGCATATTAAATGTGAATTGCTACTTTAAAATAAAAAATATTTGAATTGAATCGAATTGAATTGATTTATTGATTAACGAATCATCGAATGTCAACGAATACTGGTGTAACGATGTTAATGGGAGTGAGTTGACGCTAATGTTATTACTTCAACAGCATGGCTATTTGTTTCATTATCACTTGCGTCCATGTCATCTTCAGAGTCATTGTCTTCCATGTCATTGTCATCAATACCAGTTTCCTCCGGCTCATCACACTGTTTCTTGGGCGCAGACATCTTGAAAAGCGGTATTGCCAGATTATTTCTAAGTTCGTATATGTTATCGAGGTACTCCGATCAAAGGACACTTTCGATTGGGCTAATGTTGTCAAAACTAGTCATCATCATCATCATCCTCATCATCATCATCATCATCAATACGAGCTCCGGAATTTATCCAATGTAAAATTCTTAGCTCTCAATAAGCATCGCTGGAAACGGCTCCTCAAGTCTGCAGTAGACTGCATCTGTTGCGACGTTGAAGACCCTGCTGGGCCTATAGCCGATCTAAAATTTTCTCACCTTACTGCTGTTGGTTGGGCAATGTGCGGATAATGGTTGAGTTTTTTATATTCACTCTTTTTTCTTTTTTCTTTTTTTACTGTTTATATTATATGGTTGCTGTGTAATATACAATTTACAAGTGTAGATATATACATCTTTGAACTGCTTTAACTCTAACAAATTAACCCTGTGGAACCAGCTGCGGCACCATTATGTAGTAGTAACTCAAGAACACTGGCTTCATCAATTTGAACTGAGTCAGATCAATTCATTCCTAGCTGGTAACAACATATGTGCGATGTGGAGGACCTTCGATGAAGAGAACACAATTCCACTCACTGGCAGAACTAAAGGCACATCGGGAGTCCGTATCCTCTGGCATAAGTACATGGGCCACATTGTAGAGCCAATTGAAGAAGGTGATGACAGACTGGCATCGATCAAGATCCACACTGCCGAAACACCAGTCCTACTAACTTGTGTATATATGCCAAGTGGCAGCAATAATGAGACAGCGTACCAATTCAGAGACAAGACTTTGGAAATCACAGTGCTGTTTAATAAATATGTGCACACCAATCATATACTGGCTGGTGACTTAAATGGTTCCCTGCATAGATCGCTGTACTCCTAGACCAAGAAGTTAAAGACTTCAGCCAGAAAGAAGACCTCAGCCTCCCAAATCTTGATTACCCAGAGACTTTTACCTACATCTCCTTGGATGGAAAGAGGCGCAGCATAATTGACTACTTTCTGGTAAAGAAGGCAAATAACTGTGTGATGACAGGGGCTAGAGTACTAGACATCTTCAGTAACTGCTCAGCCAATAGGTCCATATTATGTGACATTTCTTGTACCCTCGCACCAATGCAGAAATCCAAACCAATCGCAGCTCAAGAAGGCAGACTGAAATGGGACATGGTAGACCTAAGCAAATTTGAAGAGAACGTCCAACTTGAGATAGCCATAGAGGATCAACATGACCAGAATCCAGGCAGCAGACTCGCAGTCGAATTATTTACACTCGATCTCATAAACTGTCTTCAAAATGCAGATGCAAATGCGGTGTCTAGATCAAAGCCACGCAAAAGTCATATGCCTCCAATGTCTACAGAGTGGACTGCAACCCACCTAGGCATCTTGCAAGGAACTGATGGGGACAGGAATATTAATACGAGACCCATTGACGAAAGACTGGAATCTGCCACAAAAATCATGCATGCATTATTGGGAGAGGGACTACACAGCTGCAATGGATTAAATCTGCAGTATGGTGGAAAATATGGACTGTATATATTCTTGCTATCTTACTGTATGGATGTGAGCTCTGGATATTAAACAAGAAACAGCAGGACCGCTTAGAGGCTTTCCAGCGAGAGAAGCTACACCTAATCCAAAACCTCCCTGGATGGACAGCAAAGATAGCAACTCTCGGTCTTGCAGGTATTATCCCTGTTAATGCAGAAATTGACATCAGAGCTATATGTCTATTTAGAAACCTCATCGAAGATAAGAACTCAGCAGAATTTATGGTCGCCAGGTGGTCGCCATACCTCCTCCAGCTGGTTCATTCATGTTGATAAGAGGCTACAAGAATATGGACTCCCTAGTGCACATACACTGCTAGTTATCACACCAGAGAAGGGTAGGTGGAATAAATATGTCCGAAAAGCTGTCATCAGTCGCTGACAGAAAAAACTTATGGGAGATTACAGCCATCTCTCCTCCACATGATACATGCTAGCGGACTCCCTCCTCCTCAACAAAGTGGCGGCAGTATGGACTACATCCATAGCAACGGCAATGCAAGCATTCAGAGCGATGGTGAAAGCTAAGGTTCTATGTGGGGCTCTCACACTACAGTCCACAAAGGCACTCTTTGATAGATCAAAGGCTACCTCTCCAGTCTGCAAATTATGCTGCAAAGAACCAGAGACTAGACTACACTACACTCCATCCTACACTGTGAGGCCTTGGAGGGAACCAGACTGCCATATGTTAACCGCCTACTTGAAATCCTGAAGAACGAAGTACCAGACAGCCACTATAATGATGAGGTCATACTCCAGCTCATTATCGACTGCAGACACACCACACTCCCAGAAACACTGTTAAACATGCTGAGCTCTCAGAACATACAACTACATGTAGAGTTAATCTCCCAAGATTTGATCTACTTCCTATACAATGATAGGCTGAAGCTGCTGAACGTGGATACAGCTCCACATGCAAAACTAACACAGCGAACGATAGGACAACGTGCTAAACTACTCCGTAAATGACTTTGATTAAAGAGATCGCACCGTTTATAGTCACAGTATAAGTTCTCATTCAAATACCTTTTTTTCTCAACTAGCTGGAGTTTTTTCGAGGATGCCTCTGACAAAGAGAGAACTTCCAACACAAGGAACAAGGAAGGTAGGACAGATCCCTTTATCGGAGTGCAGGAACCTCAGGTTCTTCATGATGTGGCTTGAGGAGCTGGTAGGACAATCCCACATGGCTCGAGCACTTACAATGTGCAAGATTTTTCAAGTGTACAATATACATATTTACATCATGTGGGTGGAAGGCCTGACCCTCCTTGCAAGCTTGCTTGGTGAGTTGTAGCCAAAATAGTAGAAACGCTTGCTCTAATGGTAGGACAGATCCACCTTTTCCTCCGAAACCGCTTGAGGGATTGAAGGCAACCTCATGAAATATGATCCAGGGCATGAGCTCAACCAAATTTGTTCAGGGGAACTTGATTGGTCAAATGGTTCGGCGGCCATCTTGGTTGACCTAGTTTTAGCGAAAATGATTTCTTCTCCAGAACCGCAGAAGGGATCAGGCCAAAATTTTTGATTACGGACTAAGGGCTGGTTAAGTTGGTTCAAGAGAAGTTGATCCGTCAAAAACATGGCCGCCATGGGACAATCAAAATATAGCATGTTTGGCGGCCATATTGGATTTTTTTATTTGATGGACTTTGAGGCTGAAATTGGTTTTACGTAGGTTTTTGGGTATTCTGATTTGAAATTTACAATTTTCGAAACTGTCGGATAAATGGTTTGGCGGCCATCTTGCCAGCATTCTGTAAACAGTATATCATCATTATAAGTAAAGTAACCTCCCAAAATATATATATAACCGGTCATTGCAGTGGTGAACTCTCCTGGGTGGTGGTGGGGGGGGGGGTATGGGAGGGGGGGGGGTTGGATTGGGATGGTCTCCTCTTGACCTGCGAATTAACATATTTCCTTTCTGAAATTTAAACTGTTTATGTGGATCAGGGGGTCAAAGGGTTAATAAGGAAGTAGTAAATGTAATGTCTGAATTTGTAATTGTTTGTGTAAGTTCTGTCTTGTCTAATTTATACACACACATATATATATATATATATATATATATATATATATATATATATATATATATATATATATATATATATATATATATATATATATATATGTATATATATATATATGTATATATATATATATGTAAATATATATATATATATATATATATATATATATATATATATATATATATATATATATATATATATATATATATATATATATATATTTATATATATATATATATATATATATATATATATATATATATATATATATATATATACACCTGTGCAAAAGTTAAGCACCAGCAAAAACAATAGAACGTAGAAACATGATGGTACAACTAGGCTGCCATACTTTTTGTCCCCGCGTTAGCTGACATAATTCCAAGTACGAAATGCACATGCATGCATGACTTCACGCCGCTTGATGTCCGTGCGTGGCGGGAAACAGCACACGTGTTCAGTTATGTAAAAGTCCAGTTTGAGGTGTAGAACATTACATACAGATTTAGGCGACAAGATTAGGAATTTTGTGTTCATGACCGTGGTTTATTTGTACAGAGAGAATTAGCTCTTGATTGTGAACCGCTATGGCAAGACGAAGGTTAAGTGGTCGTGTGAAATGGCAAATCATAGGCATGCATACCACTGGTATGTCATGCAGAGAGATTGGCAGACAGCTGAACATTAACCATACTGTAATCAGTCGTTTGATTGCAAAACATGGGCAAACTAACGAGGTGAACGACAGGCCTAGATCTGGAAGACCGAAGAAGACTACTGCCCGTGATGATCGAGCCCTAGTACGCCTTGTTAGGATATCTCCATTCACCAACAGCAGAGTGCTCAGCCAGCAATGGGAAACGCGCAATAGAGTGTCAATGTCTACCGTCAAAAGGAGACTGTATGCTGCTGGCATGAAAGCTAGGAGACCTGTCAGACGTCCTCTCCTCACTGCACACCACAAAGAGGAGCGTCTGAGGTGGTGCAACGAAAGAAGACACTGGAACATGAGATCCTGGAGACGGGTACACTGGTCCGATGAAAGTCAGTTCCTGCTTCATGCCACAGATGGTCGAACTCGTGTATGGAGGTCCAGACGCACGGCGTACGACCAACATAACATCATGGAAGAAGTTCCATTTGGTGGAGGTTCCGTTATGATATGGGGGTGCATCTCATTTGATTGTAAGCTGGATCTGTTGACTGTACCTGGAACACTAAATGGACAAAGATATCAAGATTCCATACTGGATAGAGTTGTGGTCCCTCATTTTGTAAATCATGCACCTGGAACCCACCCTATATTCATGGATGACAACGCCCGACCACATCATGCTAGAGCTGTGCATGAATACCTCCGCCAGAATGCCATCGAAACCCTACCATGGCCAGCAAGGAGCCCTGACATGAACCCTATTGAGCATATCTGGGACATTCTGGGAAACATGGTGAGAATGAGGGATCCTAATGTGCAGAACCTACAGGAATTAACAGACGCACTCCATCTTGAATGGTAACGAATACCACAATGGCGTATCAGTCGGTTGGTGACCAGCATGAGACGTCGTGTCCAGGCCGTCATCCAGGCACAAGGTGGATATACCCGGTATTAATAATGACAGTCTCAAACTCGTGCACAGATGTTAAACTTCGTTTTCAGACACCATTAATGACAATCTAGCCACGTGTGTCAACTGTAGGGCAATAGTTGTCAGTTGTGTCAACGTAACCATATTCAGGCCTCGTTTTCAAGTTCAAACAAAAACATACAGTGTTTCCCCACCATCATAATCAGCATTCCTTTAGTTGCATTATTACCTCTTGCACTAAGATGGATGGGTACATAAATGTTTATGCTATTGCTTTCTTCATAGCTCATGAATATACCCTCGCATGTGCGTAAAAATAGGGTGGTGCTTAACTTTTGCACAGGTGTATATATATATATATATATATATATATATATATATATATATATATATATATATATATATATATATATATATATATATATATGTATGTGCGTGCGTGCGTGCGTGCGTGCGTACGTGCGTGCGTACGTGAGTGCGTGCGTGCGTGCGTGCGTGCGTGCGTGCGTGCGTGCGTGCGTGCGTGCGTGCGTGTGTGTGTGTATAAGGTGTCCGCCATAACAATAGTCACTGCCTTATGCGGACAACCTGGTATGATTCATGGATATGTTTATCTTAGAATTATTGAATAAATAATCTTGAATCTTGAATCGTGAATCTTGAATCTTGAATCTTGGATCATTTTCCCGCCAAAAGCTCCCATACTAAAGCAATGGAAGATTTAAAATGTCTTCTTCTCGAGAACTACCGGGCCGATTTCAATTATAATTGGCATGAAGCATCCTTAGGGCATACAGATTCCATTTTGTTCAAACGAAGCCGATCGGCCAATTTGCCCGGCGGCCATCTTGGATTTCGGCTGGTTTTTTAAAATGTCTTTTAAAATCTTCTCCAAAACCGTTTGAGGGATCAATTCAGACCTCATGATATAAGATATATGGTAAGAGCTGACCCAAGTTTGTTCAAGGGAACTTGCTTGACTAAATGGTTCAGCGGCCATCTTGGATGATCTTGGATGATCTTGTTTTCGCAAAAACAACTTTTTCCCTAGAACCGCTGAAGCAATCAGGCCAAAATTTGTGATATATGATTAAGGACTAAGGGCCATTGAAGTTTGTTCAAGAGAAGTTGACCGTAAAAAAAAATGGCCGCTTTAAAATGTCTTTAAAAATCTTCTCCAGAACTGCTTGGGGGATTAATCCAAACTGCATAAAATATCATCTAGAGCAAGAGCTGCACCAAGTTTGTTTCAAGGGAACTTGATTGGCCAAATGGTTAGGTGGCCATCTTGGATAACCAAGATGACTCCAGATCCACTGAGCGGATTGGGCCGAAATTTGGGAGACATGATTAGGCACTGAGTGCCATTAAAGTTTTTTCAAGGGAAGGCACTACGTCAGAAACAGGGCTACAGTGGACCAATCAATCAAACTGTAGCGTGTTTGGCGGCCATTATTGGACTTGCAAAAATGTCCACAAATTCATTTAGAAGACTGCTCCTAAACCACCCACCAACAATTGTGACAAAAATGCGTAATGGTCCAGGTGAGCGACACAGGTCCCTTGGGCCTCTTGTTGATATATGCCGTCATTTGACCCCCACGTCTTAGGAATCCATCAATGCGTTTAAGGGACTCAATTAATTCTCTTTGATCAGAGTAATCCGATTCCTTAATCTGAACATAGGCTTAGTGAAGCGCGTAAAATTAAAATTATCTGGCAAGAATGTTATATTTTTAAAAAAGAAAGTAAAATGATTATTTAGTAATTCAGCCGTAATTAAATTAGCCGTTGTTAAGTATATTATGAGAAGCAAAAAATAGAAATCCAAATTTGGTAAATACTTCGAACGTAAGATACTGCTGTTACCAGTTTTCGAACCCCATGAGATTCAAGTCTTTTTTTCCATATAGGCAAATAATTTAACAGTTCAATACAGGCATCCACCAAAGTCAAGGCCTATGACATATAAAAAATACAGGCACACAAAGGCACCAAGTGATTATGCTCTACCAAAACTGCACGAAATAAAGCAACATGGTGTGTCAGAGAAGCAAAGCTGTCTTTCGAACAGAGAGTGGCTTCAGAATGTAAAACTAATCCCAAATCATTTTGGAATTATGTCAAAAGTAAAACTACACTTAGGGAGTCAACAAGCAGTTTGAAAGACCCAATGAATTGTTCAGTATCCACAAGTGACAAAGACAAATCTGATATTCTAAATAACTTCTTTGCCAGTGTATTTACGACCGAAAACTTAGACTCTGTTCCAATCGTGTCCCTCACAGGTAAGGAACCTGTTTTAGCAGACATCATAATAACACTTACTGCTGTAGAAAAGAAACTCAGGAACTTAAACCCTAATAAGAGTCGAGGCCCAGATGAAATACCAGCAAGATTACTTAAAGAAGTAGCTAAGGAAATCAGTGTACCTCTCTGCATAATTTTTAATAAATCTTTAGAGGAGGGCATGTTACCCACCATCTGGAAGACTGCTGATGTCTGCCCTATTTACAAAAACGGATGTAAAAGTGACCCTAGCAACTATAGACCAATCAGCCTTACATGTATCCTGTGTAAAGTTTATAGTCTTTATTACGAGATGAAATCATCAATTTTATGGAAACAAATTACCTATTTTCCAAATGCCAACACGGGTTTAGAAAAAACAGATCATGCAAAACTCAACTCATGGAATACATCGACTACCTTACTTCTAAATTAGACACAGGTGAATCAGCAGATGCAATATATTTAGATTTCTCGAGGGCTTTTGACAGCGTCCCACATACCAGGTTACTTATGAAATTAAAAAGTTATGGCATTGGGAATAAAATAGTTCAGTGGATCAAAAACTACCTAACTAGCAGGAAGCAGAGGGAATCAATGACACAGTCTCAGAGTGGGCAGATATCACTAGTGGCGTTCCACAGGGGAGTGTTAATGGACCTACCCTGTTTCTAATACCGTTAAATTCTGTGTATATTGCGCTATCGTGGATAGTGCGCACCCATAAATTTGACCAAAATCGGCCTGAAAAAACCTTGTTTCGGTGTATAGCGCGCAGTAAGATTGAGAGACATGTGAACGAAAACTGGTAACAAAAAAATCAATGACTTACTGCATGTCGAATACGCTTTCCTTATAAAATCCCATTTGTGGCGTGCGTTACTCTGTTGTTTAATCACGGGAATATCATTTGCCTACACTTTTAGCAAATATCTTGTATTAAACTTTATTGAACGATATAAAACGATATAGAAATACAAATATAATTTCCATCAGAACAGGTTAGAATCCGAATTTGATTTGAGCAGTGCTCATTAACATAAATGGTCGTTAGAACATAAAAAATTGCATATTTATTTTGTTTCAATTCATAAAATATGAGTTGTGCGCTGATACTTGAGAGAATAAAATCTATTCTAATAAAAAAAACTACTCAAATCCATTTTGGCTCACTCTAACAGTGCCGGTAATTATTTTGATAATTATATCAAAGGCGAGCCCATGAGATTTTGTTCAATCACATACGGTGACGCAGTAGATGAGTGGTTTCAATACTCGGTTCACAGGCGGTGTAGTCAGGTGGTGGGGCGGGGTGGGTGGATTAACGCGGTCAGAAGTACAATAAACAAAGGTAATAGAGCTGACTGCCTGACGTTTACAAAATCGACAGTGATCAATTGTGGGTAGGGTTTGAGTGGGGGTGGGGTGGGGGTAAGTGGATGACGATTGAATGTCAATTAAATAAAGTAATTGATCAATGTGTGGTCTTTACTCAATACAATACAATAACATGAATCAATTTACCGAAAATATTGGCTTATAAATCAATACTCACCATTCTGTTACTTCTGATATACAGCTGGCCTTGACAGCGGCTCTAGGATTATAGACTTAGAAAGCTTTACAGACTCCTGGGAACCGGGTACTCGGCTCCCAACTGCTGAGTACCCGTTTACCATAGAGCTCATTCTTGTTTGCATAGCAACAAGAGCAATACATGCTTTCTGCATTGAGGATTTTAGTGTTTTTTTGTGAAAGAAAATCTAAGTCTTTAATCTGTAGTGATAGTTTGTGTGTTCTTGAAAAGGATTAACTAAAGGATACCATGGAGAATACCGCCGAAGATAACCAGGTTGTATCATTCTTTATTTTCCATAGTTAAAAGACTTAGGTCTCTAAATTTCGCTGTGTCGCATGTTCCAATTTCTGACCCCATAGAATCTGGGACGTGTGCTAACAACGATATATGCCAGACGATCGCCTTCTTTAACCCCCAACAGGCGATCGGCAGATATGAAAATAGGTGTTATGCTATGGTATTTCTAACACGAATATCGGCTGACGTCGTTCTCCGTAGGATCCGAGCGGGTGACGTCACACCTGGTCGCTCGGATGTTTATGTGAAGAAAAATTTTCATTAATTCGTGCATCTTGTTCTGGGTGCTGCGTACTAAAAATGGTACCGGAAACTTTAGAATGATCAAGTTTACGTGCGATCACGATCAGTTTGCAATGATCGGTGGTTTCAAAATTCTTGAGTAGATGCGTGGTCTGCAGTTTTACCGTGTGATACAGCAGTTTGTTATACATTTTGTTGTTTTCTTCACATATCGTGCTGCTTTCGTTAGGAGTATAATTTATATTGATTAGTAAATATACCCCGAATGCTATGCGATATGATTCCTGGAGCCGTTACACATCCTGGAGGATCTATTATGGGTGTGTTTAATGCCCGCCTCGTTCTTGTCGTCATAATCAATGCGATCTTTGTTGTAACGTGGCGGGTGGGGTGCGGGAGGGTTACAGTTAATTTATGAGTCAAATTATTTGAAAATTAATTGTCTGCCTTCCATCCAGGTCTCGTTCCGCTTGTTTATTGTAGGTTTGTGCTTATTTTATAGGCCAAGCCAGCCCCGCCATCATGTGACGAATGCCATAAGTTTGTCCGTGTCGTGTTCAAGGACCATGTCTGTTTTAGGTGTTCCCTTTGTAATATTGATCATAGGTGTAATGTTTGTGCAGTGTGGTCCGTTTAGATGATGGTTAAGTTCCTTGCCCAGAAGGACTTGGCTGGGTCTGACGCGGGGTCAGGCGGTCCGAGAGTAAATCGTGGAGCGCCCGGTTCGGCCGGTGGGGGTGCTCCATGTCCCCGGCTGGAAGTGGCGGAGATGGCACCGCCGGCGTGGTTTGGTCCGGCTATGCAGGGTTTTCTGCATAGCGTTCTGGCCACGCTGGTGTCGTCCCTGCTACCAAAGGTTGGGGGGCAGTTTCTCCCCATGCCTGGTACGGATCCTGTCTTCGGACAGGATTCTAGACTGGTTACCGAGGGGGCTGCCTCGTACGGCCCCCTGGCGGTCCCGTCTGGCTCCGGCCAGACGGGTTCTGTTTCTCTGCGGCCACCTCCGGGTGGTCCAGTAGCGGTGGCCGGTCCGTCAGGTGTGGGAGCCGTCCGCCAGGACGGTTCCACGGTTGACTCATCTAGTGACGACTCTTCGGAGTCTGAAGACGAGGAGGCCGAGGAGGAGAGGTTGCTGCGGCCCGTGAAGCCGCAGGTGGAGAATATGGAGGTTGATTCCGTCCTGGACGGAACCGGCCTCCATTTGTCTGGTTTGGCGCAAGCCAGGTCAGCGGCTCCACCTGTGGCTGAGGCCAATCTGGTACCGTGCACCGGTTCCGTGCGGCTTGGTTTGGCACCAGCCGTCACAGGAACGGGTGTGCCGGGCTGGGCGTGGTACTCACCTATCTCGCCTGGTCCGGCAGTCGGACGTGGGGTGCCGTTGGCGCCCGTGTCCGGCTATGGTTCCGCGACTGCTACGGGTCCATACGGTTTTCCGTGCGGACCTACCCCATGGACCGGAGTGTTTCATGGGGTGGCAGCGGAACCGTGTGGTACCGGAGTGCCTGGTGTGGAGGCCGTGCCTGGCAGGCCCATGAGCACGTCAACGGGTGACGTGTTTGCAGGTGTGTCTTCATCGGAGGTAGATTGGTCAGATGCTCTGGCGTGGCTAGCCAGGGTTGACCCGTCTGTGGTTTCGGCCACGGCCGATGAAGATGCGCCCCGTCCGTCGGTTGCGTCGATCAGGACGGGGATTTTGCCCGCGGCCCGGATCCAGTCAGTGGGACTGGATCCACGGTTCATAGATTTGTTGGATGCTATTTATAGCAAACAAGTTATGACCAATGGTCAGCTCCCTGCGGCCTCCAGGGAGGTGCGGGCAAGATGTCGTATTCCGCGGGAGGAATACGACAGATATGGTGTAGTCCCGTCGGTCACTGAGGATGACCGATGGGTACTGGGCGTCCAGAGTGCCGTGGCGGGTGGCCCCGGTCCGGCACTTGTGGACAAGTCTCAGGTACACCAGGAAGAAGTCCTGTCCCTATGCGATGAGGGTGTGAGGGCAGCTATGAGCGCTGTCAACCACTCTTATCGTCTCCTTCAGTCAGTGTGGGCTGAATCGGGGGCAGGCCACCCTGTGCCACCTGTGGCGCTTTCATGTGTCAATGACGGCCTGGTGCTGTCTATGGACGCATTGGCAAGGGTGCAAGCGCGAGTGACGAAATCCAGGAGGCAAATGGTCATTGACCATATGCGTCCGGCTACGGCAGTCAGGGAGCGTCTTCTTGGGACGCCCCTGACAGGGCCTAGCATCTTCGGTGGCCAAGCGCGGGCCATCTTAGAGGATACCACCAGTATCGCGCAGAATCGGTTAGCGGTAAACCTACAGCTAGAGCTAGTGCGGCAAGTGCACGCACTAGGGGCTGTGGGGAAGCCGCTATCGGGACAACCTTCAAAGAAGCAGAAGAAGCATAAGGGCAAGGCGAAAGCTAGGCCTGTTGCGACTTCTGCTTCAGCTGGGTTTTCGGAGCCGCCGCCGGCGAAGAAATCCAGGAAGGTTGTAGAGGCGGCTACCCTCCCCAATGTTGCTCCCGCGCCCTAGAGGCGGGAAGGGTAAGGGTAAGGCCTCAAAGGGCGGACAGAAGGGGCCGAAGCGTACCTGAGGGTACGAAGGCTCCCTTCATATCTGCCTGGACCGCGCCTGTGCGACAGGAACAGCGGTGCCAGTTATACCAGTCGTGCCTAGAACGAAATGGTTCTCTCTCTCTCTCGTTAAGAAAGAGGGGGGTGGGGGGCGGACTGCGAGCCGGACAACCCCGTTAGACGTCGAGGCGTCTATGGTGGGTGGAAGGCTCATGCGTTTCGTCGAGGCCTGGCGAGGTGTGACGTCAGACAGTCTGGTCCTGGGATGGTTATCCCAGGGTTACATGCCGGAGTGGTGGGACTTTCCACCACAAAATCTGTCTTTGGCACCTGTCTGGACACCCGTACCAAGGGAGCCAGACAAGTTAGAAGCCGTTCAAAAGGAAGTGTCGGGTTTGCTTCTGAAGGGAGCAATAAAACCAGCAAACCGAAACACTCCAGGCGTCTATTCAATTATGTTCCTTGTCCCCAAGAGCACCGGGGGATGGAGACCCATACTCAATCTCAGGCCATTAAATTGGTTTATCCATACGCCTCGGTTCCAGATGGAAACGCCGAGGTCGGTAATGGCGGGATTGAGGAAAGGAATGTGGTGTGTATCGATCGATCTGAAAGATGCATATTTCCACATTCCTATGAATCGGAGTTGGCACAGGTTTCTGAGATTTGCGTTTCAGAATCAAATATGGGAGTTTACAGTTCTCCCGTTTGGCCTGTCGACAGCTCCGAGGGTTTTCACAAGAGTGGTCCTTGCGGTGACAGCGTTTCTCAGAAAAGAGAACGTGGCGCTACACACCTACATAGACGACTGGCTGATCAAGGCAGACTCGGCAGCCAGGTTGAACGTGGATACTGCTCTGACTCTGAGGTTACTTTCAGATCTAGGCTGGATAGTCAACGAGGAGAAATCCGAGTTGACGCCCACTCAACATTTCGTTTATTTGGGGATGCGATTCGATCTCGAGGAGGGCAGGGTGTACCCATCAGAGCCCAGAGTGGTGTCTCTGTTAGCCATCCTCAAGAGTTTTCGAGTGGGAAACCACATTCAGGCGAGGCGGTTCCTTCAGATGCTGGGCATGATGGTCTCCATGAGCAGGTTATCCCGTACGCTGCTCTAATGCGAAGGCCTATCCAGTTGTATCTGATGTCTCTGTGGAAACAGAGAACAGAACCCCTGTCAAAACTGTTACCAGTTTTGGAGCCGATAATGTCGCATCTTGTATGGTGGAATGAGCGTCAGAATCTCCTAATAGGGGTTTCGCTGCACCTATCCAACCCCCAGCTGTCCGTGTACACGGATGCATCGCTGGAGGGGTGGGGTGCCTGCCTGGGAGAACACCAGTTCTCCTTCGATCAATACTCACCATTCTGTTACTTCTGATATACAGCTGGCTCTGACAGCGGCTCTAGGACTATAGACTTAGAAAGCTTTACCGACTCCTGGGAACCGGGTACTCGGCTCCCAACTGCCGAGTACCCGTTTACCATAGAGCTCATTCTTGTTTGCATAGCGACAAGAGCAATACATGCTTTTTGCATTAAGGATTTTAGTGTTTTAAAATAATCTAAGTCTTTAATCAGTGATAGTTTGTGTGTTCTGAAAGGATTAACTAAGGACTATGGAGAATACCGCCCAAGAAAACCAGGTTGTATTGTTCTTTATTATCCATAGTTAAAAGACTTAGGTCTCTAAATTTCGTTGTGTCGCATGTTCCAATTTCTGTCCCCATAGAATCTGGGACGTGTGCTAACAACGATATATGCCAGACGATCGCCTTCTTTAAACCCCAACAGGCGATCGGCAGATATGAAAATAGGTGTTTGCTACGGTATTTCTAACACGAATATCGGCTGACGTCGTTCTCCGTAGAATCCGAGCGGGTGACGTCACACCCGGTCGCTCGGATGTTTATGTGAAGAAAAATTTTTCATTAATTCGCGCATCTTATTCTGGGTGCTGCGTACTAAAAATGGTACCGGAAACTTTAGAATGATCAAGTTTACGTGTGATCACGATCGGTTTGCAATGATCGGTGGTTTCAAAATTCTTGAGTAGATGTGTGGTCTGCGGTTTTACCGTGTGAGACAGCAGTTTTGTTATACATTTTGTTGTTTTCTTCACATATCGTGCTGCGTTCGTTAGGAGTATAATTTATATTGATTAGTAAATATACCCTGAATGCTATGCGATATGATTCCTGGAGCCGTTACACATCCTGGAGGATCTATTATGGGTGTGTTGTGCCCGCCGCGTACTTGTCGTCATAATCAATGCGATCGTTGTTGTAACGTGGCGGGGTGGGGTGCGGGGAGGTTACGGTTAATTTATGAGTCAAATTATTTGAAAATTAATTGTCTGCCTTCCATCCGGGTCTCGTTCCGCTTGTTTATTGTAGGTTTGTGCTTATTTTATAGGCCAAGCCAGCCCCGCCATCATGTGACGACTGCCATAAGTTTGTCCGTGTAATGTTCAAGGACCATGTCTGTTTTATGTGTGCCCTGTGTAATATAGATCATAGGTGTAATGTTTGTGCAGTGTGGTCCGTCGAAACGATGGTTAAGTTCCTTGCCCAGAAGGACTTGGCTGGGTCTGACGCGGGGTCAGGCGGTCCGAGAGTAAATCGTGGAGCGCCCGGTTCGGCCGGTGCGGGTGCTCCACGTCCCCAGCTGGAGGTGGCGGAGATGGCACCGCCGGCGTGGTTTGGTCCGGCTCTGCAGGGTTTTTCTGCATAGCGTTCTGACCACGCTGGTGTCGTCCCTGCTACCAAAGGTTGGGGGGCAGTTTCTCCCCATGCCTGGTACGGATCCTGTCCTCGGACAGGATTCTGGACTGGTTACCGAGGGGGCCGTCTCGTACGGCCCCCTGGCAGTCCCGTCTGGCTTCGGCCAGACGGGTTTCTGTTTCTCTGCGGCCACCTCCGGGTGGTCCAGTAGCGGTGGCCGGTCCGTCAGGTGTGGGAGCCGTCCGCCAGGACGGTTCCACGGTTGACTCGTCTAGTGACGACTCTTCGGAGTCTGAAGACGAGGAGGCCGAGGAGGAGAGGTTGCTGCGGCCCGTGAAGCCGCAGGTGGAGAATATGGAGGTTGATTCCGTCCTAGACGGAACCGGCCTCCATTTGTCTGGTTTGGCGCAAGCCAGGTCAGCGGCTCCGCCTGTGGCTGAGGCAAATCCGTTACCGTGCACCGGTTCCGTGCGGCTTGGTTTGGCACCAGCCGTCATGGGAACGGGTGTGCCGGGCCGGGCGTGGTACTCACCTATCTCGCCTGGTCCGGCAGTCGGACGTGGGGTGCCGTGGGCGCCCGTGTCCGGCTATGGTTCCGCGACTGCTACGGGTCCGTACGGTTTTCCGTGTGGACCTACCCCATGGACCGGAGTGTTTCATGGGGTGGCGGCGGAACCGTGTGGTACCGGAGTGCCTGGCGTGTCAGCCGTGGCTCCTTGCTGGGAGGCCGTGGCTGGCAGACCCGTGAGCACGTCAACGGGTGACGTGTTTGCGGGGGTGTCTTCATCGGAGGTAGATTGGTCAGATGCTCTGGCGTGGCTAGCCAGGGTTGACCCGTCTGTGGTTTCGGCCACGGCCGATGAAGATGCGCCCCGTCCGTCGGTTGCGTCGATCAGGACGGGGATTTTGCCCGCGGCCCGGATCCAGTCAGTGGGACTGGATCCACGGTTCATAGAATGGTTGGATGCTATTTATAGCAAACAACTGATGACCAAGGGTCAGCTCCCTGCGGCCTCCAGGGAGGTGCGGGCAAGATGTCGTATTCCGCGGGGGGAATACGACAGGTATGGTGTAGTCCCGTCGGTCACGGAGTGACCGATGGGTACTGGGCGTCCAGAGTGCCGTGCCGGGTCACCCCGGTCCGGCACTTGTGGACAAGTCTCAGGTACACCAGGAAGAAGTCCTGTCCCTATGCGATGAGGGTGTGAGGGCAGCGATGAGCGCTGTCAACCACTCTTATCGTCTCCTTCAGTCGGTGTGGGCTGAAGCGGGGCAGGCCACCCTGTGCCACCTGTGGCGCTTTCATGTGTCAATGACGGCCTGGTGCTGTCGATGGACGCATTGGCAAGGGTGCAAGCGCGTGTGACGAAATCCAGGAGGCAAATGGTCATTGACCATATGCGTCCGGCTACGGCAGTCAGGGAGCGTCTCCTTGGGACACCCCTGACAGGGCCTAGCATCTTCGGTGGCCAAGCGTGGGCCATCTTAGAGGATACCGCCAGTATCGCGCAGAATCGGTTAGCGGTAAACCTACAGCTAGAGCTAGTGCGACAAGCGCATGCACTAGGGCCTGTGGGGAAACCGCTAACGGGACAACCTTCAAAGGAGCAGAAGAAGCATAAGGGCAAGGCGAAAGCTAGGCCTGTTGCGACTTCTGCTTCAGCTGGGGTTTCAGAGCCGCCGCCGGCGAAGAAGCCCAGGAAGGTTGTAGAGGCGCCTACCCTCCCCAATGTTGCTCCTGACCGCCCTAGAGGTGGGAAGGGCAAGGGGAAGGGTAAGGGTAAGGCCTCAAAGGGCGGACAGAAGGGGCCGAAGCGTACCTGAGGGTACGAAAGCTCCCTTCATATCCGCCTGGACCGCGCCTGTGTGACAGGAACAGTGGTGCCAGTTATACCCGTCGTGCCTAGAACGAAATGGTTCTCTCTCTCTCTCGTTAAGAAAGAGTGGGGGGGCGGACTGCGAGCCGGACAACCCCGTTAGACGTCGAGGCGTCTATGGTGGGTGGAAGGCTCATGCGTTTCGTCGAGGCCTGGCAAGGTGTGACGTCAGACAGTCTGGTCCTGGGATGGTTATCCCAGGGTTACATGCCGGAGTGGTGGGACTTTCCACCACAAAATCTGTCTTTGGCACCTGTCTGGACACCCGTACCAAGGGAGCCAGACAAGTTAGAAGCCGTTCAAAAGGAAGTGTCGGGTTTGCTTCTGAAAGGAGCAATAAATCCAGCAAATCGAAACACTCCAGGCTTCTATTCAAACATGTTCCTTGTCCCCAAGAGCACAGGGGGATGGAGACCCATACTCAATCTCAGGCCATTAAATTGGTTTAGCCATACGCCTCGGTTCCAGATGGAAATGCCGAGGTCGGTAATGCGGGATTGAGGAAAGGAATGTGGTGTGTATCGATCGATCTGAAAAAATGCATATTTCCACATTCCTATGAATCGGAGTTGGCACAGGTTTCTGAGATTTGCGTTTCAGAGTCAAGTATGGGAGTTTACAGTCTCCCGTTTGGCCTGTCGACAGCTCCGAGGGTTTTCACAAGAGTGGTCCTTGCGGTGACAGCGTTTCTCAGAAAAGAGAACGTGGCGCTACACACCTACATAGACGACTGGCTGCTTAAGGCAGACTCGGCAGCCAGGTTGAACGTGGATACTGCTCTGACTCTGAAGTTACTTTCAGATCTAAGCTGCATAGTCAACGAGGAGAAATCCGAGTTGACGCCCACTCAACGTTTCGTTTATTTGGGGATGCGATTCGACCTTGAGGAGGGCAGGGTTTACCCATCAGAGCCCAGAGTGGTGTCTCTGTTAGCCATCCTCAAGAGTTTTCGAGTGGGAAACCACATTCAAGGCGAGGCGGTTCCTTCAGATGCTGGGCATAATGGTCTCCATGGAGCAGGTTATCCCGTACGATGCTCTAATGCGAAGACCTATCCAGTTGTATCTGATGTCTCTGTGGAAACAGAGAACAGAACCCCTGTCAAAACTGGTGCCAGTTTTGGAGCCGATAATATCGCATCTGCTATGGTGGAAACAGCGTCAGAATCTCCTAATAGGGGTTTCGCTGCACCTACCCCAACCCCAGCTGTCCGTTTACACGGATGCATCGCTGGAAGGGTGGGGTGCCTGCCTGGGAGAACCAGGTCTCGGGCACATGGACTCTCCCGGAGAGTCAGCTGCATATCAATCTGTTGGAAATGATGGCAGTGGAACTGGCGTTGGAAGAGTTCCTTCCGATGATCAGGGGCAAGGTGATATTGATACGGTCGGTCAATTCGACAGTAGTATCATATATAAATCGCCAAGGCGGGACCAGGTCGCCCACTCTGTGTATCAGGGTGTGGCACTTGATTCAATGGTGCAGGAATTACTCGGTTGTTTTGAAAGCAGCTCGTATTCCTGGCCGATTGAACATTCTGGCGGATGCTTTGTCTCGCAGACAGAGAATCCTGCCAACAGAATGGTCCCTCAACCCTCCAGTTCTGCGACGGATCTTCGAGCATTGGGGCAAACCCAACGTGGACTTGTTCGCCACAAAGGAAAATGCTCAAATCATGACATATGTCTCGCCGATTACAGATCCAAATGCCGTCGATACAGACGCTCTGGCGATAAGCTGGAGAGGGATGCACGCTTACGCGTACCCACCCACCATTCTTCTACCGAAGGTTTTGGTGAAGGTCAGGGAGGAACCGTGTCTGGTCCTGCTAATAGCGCCGTATTGGCCGAGCAGGGCGTGGTTCACGGATCTTCTAGATCTGCTGGTGGAAAATCCTGTGCAGTTGCCCGAGATTCCGAACATAATCTCCCAGGCCAAGGGACGCTTCCTACACGAGCGTCCCGAGATGTTCAATGACTGCGTGGATGTTATCAAACAACGTTCCACGTCGGAAGGCTTTTCTCGACAGGCTGCTGATTTCATCGCGGCTGCGAGAAGTAGGTCAACCTTCAAGTCATATAACAACAAGGTTAACAGATTTGCAGACTGGTGTGAAGAAAAGGGTATTGATACCTTTCAATCCACTATCAGCAAATAGCAGACTTTCTCTGTGAGCTGTTCTTTTGAGGACTAGCTCCCGTCACAGTTGCTGGATACAAGTCAGCTTTGGCATCATTTATCCCTTGTCTAGCCAACAGGGATAGTCCAGAGGTGGCCCAGTTAAATGTGATGTTGAGGGAATGAGCAATCTCCGACCGAGACAACCGGTAGTCATTCCAGCCTGGAGTCTATCTTTAGTGCTTAATGTACTGGCCAAGCACCCTTTCGAACCGTTGCGTTCGGCTAGTCTAAAGCATTTGACTCTAAAGGCGGTTTTTCTATTGGCAGCTTCCTCAGCTAGAAGGCGCAGTGAGATCCATGCGCTTTCGGCAGAGAGGAACCGATTTATTGTTTCTGGAGAAGGTCTGCGTCTTCTGCCAAGAGCAGAGGTTATGTCAAAGAACCAATCTTTGAGATATCCCGGCAAACCGATCATTATACCGAAGTTAACTAGGTTTGATCGTGATGCCAGTGTCTGGTGCCCGGTCCGTGCTTTGACTAAGTACAAGAAACGGACTGACTCGTTACGGTCGAACGATAGACATCTGTGGATCTGCCATAAAAAGTCTTATGGCGCCGCATCCATGGATACTATCTCTCGTTGGGTGGTCGAATGCATTCAGACTACTCACGAGATGGCGACTGGGCACCAGGTGCAAGGCGTAAGGGCAGACAATGTCAGAGGAATAGCCGCCTCGACCGCCCTTTACAATGGTGTTCCGTTATAGGACATCATGGCCGTTGCACAATGGCACTGTGAGTCCTCATTCACGGATTACTATATGAGGGATGTGTCAGACTCAGCCAATCCACTCGCTTTAGCTGTTTTGAAACGATAGTTAGTGACCACACTGCTTTTCCCCTTTTCTCACTTCGGTAAGAAAAGAACCTAAAGCAGGCATGGTCAGGCGAGAGGATGTCAACCAGATTGTGTCACTGATGGCCGAACCGGTGAATGGTTGTAGGCGGTACGTCTGAAGTCCTGTTATCATAAGGTAATTCAACAAGTGAGAGTTTTTTGTATTATGTATATGTATCATGTTCATTCATCGTATATATTCATGCTCATTCCCAGGCTAATACAAGCGATATGCAGGGAGTAGTTAACCCTCTTGGCATATTGGTGTTTTCAGGCGAGATACATGTTCGTTAGTTCTCTCCCTTTTCTTAGGAGGAAAAAGGGGGGGGAGCTGTGACGCGAATGTGATTCGGTTCCGTAAACTTGACGGTCCTTTTTAGGTCTCCGTTAGTCAAGTTTGAAGTCTAAAATCTTTCTCCAAGGGGCAAAATTAGCATGTATGGCTTGCCCCTTCCCACCAGGTTACTGATCAAATCTGGTGTATATCAGAAGTAACAGAATGGTGAGTATTGATCGAAGGAGAATGCAGGAAATGTCAATTTCCCTTTCTCCGAGATCTAACAATACTCACCATTCTGTTACGGACCCAGCCTCCCAGCCCCACGGAGGCAAGCCATAGTTTTCTCTTGTTTGGTGGCTATGCAAACAATATGAGCTCTATGGTAAACGGGTACTCGGCAGTTGGGAGCCGAGTACCCGGTTCCCAGGAGTCGGTAAAGCTTTCTAAGTCTATAGTCCTAGAGCCGCTGTCAGAGCCAGCTGTATATCAGAAGTAACAGAATGGTGAGTATTGTTAGATCTCGGAGAAAGGGAAATTGACATTTCCTGCAGTCTCGGGCACATGGACTCTCCCGGAGAGTCAGCTGCATATCAATCTGTTGGAAATGATGGCAGTGGAACTGGCGTTGGAAGAGTTCCTTCCGATGATCAGGGGCAAGGTGATATTGATACAGTCGGACAATTTGACGGTAGTATCATATATAAATCGCCAAGGCGGGACCAGGTCGCCCACTCTGTGTATCAGAGTGTGGCACTTGATTCAATGGTGCAGGAATTACTCGGTTGTTTTGAAAGCAGCTCACATTCCTGGCCGATTGAACATTCTGGCGGATGCTTTGTCTCGCAGACAGAGAATTCTGCCAACAGAATGGTCCCTCAACCCTCCGGTTCTGCGACGGATCTTCGAGCATTGGGGCAAACCCAACGTGGACTTGTTCGCCACAAAGGAAAATGCTCAAATCATGACGTATGTCTCGCCGATTCCAGATCCAAATGCCGTCGATACAGACGCTCTGGCGATAAGCTGGAGAGGGATGCACGCTTACGCGTACCCACCCACCATTCTTCTACCGAAGGTATTGGTGAAGGTCAGGGAGGAACCGTGTCTGGTCCTGCTAATAGCGCCGTATTGGCCGAGCAGGGCGTGGTTCACGGATCTTCTAGATCTGCTGGTGGAAAATCCTGTGCAGTTGCCCGAGATTCCGAACATAATCTCCCAGGCCAAGGGACGCTTCCTACACGAGCGTCCCGAAATGTTCAAATTGACTGCGTGGATGTTATCAAACAACGTTCCACGTCGGAAGGCTTTTCTCGACAGGCTGCTGATTTCATCGCGGCTGCGAGAAGGAGGTCAACCTTCAAGTCATATAACAACAAGGTTAACAGATTTGCAGACTGGTGTGAAGAAAAGGGTATTGATACCTTTCAATCCACTATTCAGCAAATAGCAGACTTTCTCTGTGAGCTGTTCTTTTCAGGACTAGCTCCCGTCACAGTTGCTGGATACAAGTCAGCTTTGGCATCAGTTATCCCTTGTCTAGCCAACAGGGATAGTCCAGAGGTGGCCCAGTTAAATGTGATGTTGAAGGGAATGAGCAATCTCCGACCGAGACAACCGGTAGTCATTCCAGCCTGGAGTCTATCTTTAGTGCTTAATGTACTGGCCAAGCACCCTTTCGAACCGTTGCGTTCGGCTAGTCTAAAGCATTTGACTCTAAAGGCGGTCTTTCTATTGGCAGCTTCCACAGCTAGAAGGCGCAGTGAGATCCATGCGCTTTCGGCAGAGAGGGACCGATTTATTGTTTCTGGAGAGGGTCTGCGTCTTCTGCCAAGAGCAGAGTTTATGTCAAAGAACCAATCTTTGAGATATCCCGGCAAACCGATCATTATACCGAAGTTAACTAGGTTTGATCGTGATGCCAGTGTCTGGTGCCCGGTCCGTGCTTTGACTAAGTACAAGAAACGGACTGACTCGTTACGGTCGAACGATAGACATCTGTGGATCTGCCATAAAAAGCCTTATGGCGCCGCATCCATGGATACTATCTCTCGTTGGGTGGTCGAATGCATTCAGACTACTCACGAGATGGCGACTGGGCACCAGGTGCAAGGTGTAAGGGCACATGATGTCAGAGGAATAGCCGCCTCGACCGCCCTTTACAATGGTGTTCCGTTAGAGGACATCATGGCCGTTGCACAATGGCACTGTGAGTCCTCATTTACGGATTACTATATGAGGGATGTGTCAGACTCAGCCAATCCACTCGCTTTAGCTGTTTTGAAACGATAGTTAGTGACCACACTGCTCTTCATCCTTTTTTCACTTTGGTAAGAAAAGAACCTAAAGCAGGCATGGTCAAGCGAGAGGATGACAACCAGATTGTGTCACTGATGGCTGAACCAGTGAATGGTTGGAGGCGGTATGTCTGGAGTCCAATTATCATACGGTAATTCAATAGTGAGAGTTTTTTGTATTATGGATGTGTATCATGTTCATTCATCTTATATATTCATGCTCATTCCCAGGCTAATACATGGAATATGCAGAGAGCAGTTAACCCTCTTGGCATATTTGTGTTTCAGGCGAGATACATGTTCGTGAGTTCTCTCCCTTTTCTTAGGAGGAAAAAGGGGGTGGGGTGGTGGGGGGGGGCGGTGATGCGAATGTGATTCGGTTCCGTGAACTTGACGGCCCTTTTAGGTCTCCGTTAGTCAAGTTTGAAGTCTAAAATCTTTCTCCAAGGGGCAAAATTAGCATTTATGGCTTGCCCCTTCCCAGCAGGTTACTGATCAAATCTGGTGTATATCAGAAGTAACAGAATGGTGAGTATTGATCGAAGGAGAATGAAGGAAATGTCAATTTCCCTTTCTCCGAGATCTAACAATACTCACCATTCTGTTACGGACCCAGCCTCCCAGCCCCACAGAGGCAAGCCATAGTTTTCTCTTGTTTGGTGGCTATGCAAACAATATGAGCTCTATCGTAAACTGGTACTCGGCAGTTGGGAGCCGAGTACCCAGTTCCCAGGAGTCGGTAAAGCTTTCTAAGTCTATAATCCTAGAGCCGCTGTCAAGGCCAGCTGTATATCAGAAGTAACAGAATGGTGAGTATTGTTAGATTTCGGAGAAAGGGAAATTGACATTTCCTTCATTCCACCAGGCATCATAGTGCGAGTACACCCAAAGGGGTGAATGGATAACGAAAACACCAAAGACTGTGTTAAGACCGTCTGGGGAAATTGGCCAGGAGGTTTAAGAAAGAAACGGAGCTTGCTTGTCCTTGATGCCACAGAACACTGGAATTGAAGCAATATCTCACACAGGACCACAACACAGATATCGCCATAATACCAGGTGGCAGGACATGCATGCTTCAGCCACTTGATGTATGCATCAACAAACCGATCAAGGACATGTTAAGAAGAAGATGGAATGAGTGGATGATGTCCGGAAGCCACACCTTTACAACGGGAGGGAAAATGCGAAAGCCCGAGCTGCCAACAATATGTCAGTGGATAGTGGATGCCTGGACACAGCTTGACAAGAATATTATCATCCATTCTTTCAAGAAATGTTCAATATCCAACGCATTAGACGGGACATAAGACGACGCATTATGGAAGGATCCAAGCACAGACAGAGAACACCCCACGGATGAAGATGAACGAGATGCATACTACCACGATTCTGAAGAACAACACGATTTAATATCAAGTGACGATGAGGAAGATTTCCTGGGATTTGAGGGCGATGTAGCAATACATGAAGAAATGGACATTTAATACAAATAATCCAGCTTGACATGGCTATCAGATGACATGAAGCATCCATCTAGCTTCCATGCCTATCAGATGGCACGAAGCATCCATCTAGCTTCCATGCCTATCAGATGGCACGAAGCATCTTAATATATTCCCAACATTTCCAATCGTATCACTGGTATATCGTATTTTATATAATATATCATAGTATATCATCATCATCATAATAATATATTATAATATAGTGCTATAATCTAGTTTATTCCACGCATTGTTTATTAAATAAATTGAATTATCTTCAATTTGAAATGATTTTCTATTCTCATCCTTTCGTTTCCATAGTTACTTCGTCATACGTTGACGGCTGTGACCTTTAACCGTAACCTGTCAATCATAATCATCATCCTGCCCGCCGATTGGTCAAAACATTGTGCTGTTTAGCACATAGAAAACATTCCTTTCTATATCTATGTAAATGCTAGATCGCCTTGAAAAACATCGGCCATATCATTATTTTTTTAACACATTTATGTCCGTATCTGTGTAGCAATCTATGGATTTTAAACATCTATGTTCAACTTGGGAAGACAAGAGTAACCTCCCCTTATATATATATAACTTAGAACAAATTACAGGAAACAATGGCGTTGTAAAAAAGTTGAATGATGGTTTATTTGATCATTTTACAACACTATATGATATTTAATAAAGGTATAACACAGTATTTAGACAGTAGTAAGGCATTTCAACGATCTATTAGTACCATTATAGACATGTTAGAATGCGATCGTTATTCCCGACTGATTCCCGATCCATAAAATCACATTTTCAGCTCTGAATTTTGTGATTCTGGCGTAAAATTCTGAGGGAAAAAATGTGACAAATATTTATCCTTGTATATAGTGCGCAGCAGCTTTTTATAACATGTAATTTGAGCAAAAAAGTGCGCAATATACACAGAATTTAACGGTATACATAAATGATTTGCCTGATTTAGTCACATGCTATTGCAAAATCTTTGCAGATGATAAGAAAATATATGGTAATCCACTAACCCATCATATACAAGATGACATTAACAAAGTATGTAACTGGGCACACACATGGCAGCTAACCTTCAACACAGCTAAAAACCCACGTTTTACATTTCGGCAGAAACAACCCTACAACTAAGAACTATATGACAGATTCCACCGAAATACAGACAATCGCAATGTCGGCAAATGAAAAGGACCTGGGAGTGTATATCGATGAAAGGTTAACATTTGACATTACACATCAATGCTATGGTGTCCAAGGCTAACCAAATACTAGGAATCATAGAGAATATTTCGACACAAATCCTAGCATCTTCATTTTACTTTATAAATCCTTGGTGAGACCAATACTAGAATATTGTAATTGCATATGGTCGCCCAGGTTCAAAAGACAATCCCAACTAATAGAATGGGTCCAGCGTAGAGCTACAAAAATTATACCAGAAATGAGAAATTACAGCTGTCCAGAACGACTTACCATGCTAAACTTAATGTCATTAAAATACAGGCGTATCCGTGGGGACTTAATCGAAACATATAAAATCATACACAATCAATACAACATTGACAAAAATACCTTCACCAATACTCAGACTAGGGGACACAACCTTAAGTTATACACACAGCGTAGCATTAAGGATGTTCGTAAATGTTTCTTTTCCAACCGAGTAGTACCATACTGGAACTCACTAACAGCTGAGGCTGTAGGGGCACATACTCTTGAAGTATTTAAAATAAAAGTAGACAATCACTATAGGGAAATAATCCATAACTATGACTAGAATCTACATAAATTCAGAACAATAACAAGCCATAGGCTTATGTTCTGTGGATATGATGATGATGATGATGATGACCATATCTTGTATGGTCAGTCTACTTGTTTCTAACAGCAGACCTGCCAACCCCTACGGATTGCAACAACGTCTGATATCTTACCGTGCTTCACCGCCAACGTCGTCACTGGCGCATTGGTGGTGAGGAGCCAGGTAATAGGTGTCGGAGATATAGTATTGCAGGCGAGTACTCGACTCCAGGCGATTCCCAGATTGGAGTCAGTAGGTTATTGATAATTAACCGGCAAACCCCATTCGTGTTCTCGTGAGATCTACGCTAACGGGATAGTTGTATTCTCGGCTTTGTTTAGATTGCGGCAAACCCATGAATAAATATTTTATGTGGGTGTTTTACTTTTTAATAAACACTCCCCGTCAAATTAGTTTCAAAATATTCAATATTTTCATCTAACACGAAAAAAACATTCAATTAATCTTCAGCAATTAAATGTTGCCGAAAATACTTCAACTCCTGAATAATTATATTATGTACGATATAATACTAATTAAGCTGGATACTAAGAAATTAAATTAGTTTCAAAATATTCAACTCTATAGCTGAATATCCCAATAAGGACAAAGTGTGTGTGCTTAATTCATGACGGACTAAGAATTGTATGGCTTTACTTTTTAATAAACATGCACCAGCACTCCCAGTCAAATTAGTTTCAAAATATTCAGCTAACACGAAAAAATACATTCAATTAATATTCGGCAATTAAATGTTGCTGAAAATTTGAAATATTTTCAGTAACATTTAATTGTACATATGTTATATTGTATTTGTATCAGGGCATAATTTATAAATGAAATAAGTTGCTGAGAAATTTAAGTATTTTTAGCAACTTTTCATTTTACTATCATCAATATGCTGAAAACACCTTACCGTATGATCACAAGTGTTTGCTTAGGATGTATACTCCCTGGTGATCTCAAGCGCAGTCGCACAAGTAAACTAACAAATGATTAGCAATGTTTATGTAACAACCCCCACACACACACACACACACACACACACACACACACACACACACCAGCACTTACCGGTAAATACAGAAGTGTGCGGTCATTAATAGCAACAAATGAATGCCGCTGTGAATGACGCTGTTTATTTAGCAGGATACTGTAATATTGGTATCAGAAATTTAAAGCACTAATGTGCTAATTCTGGTGGTAATTACGAATTACGAATCAGTTTTTGCAAATCAATTTTTTCCAATTCATTATTTGTGTATGTCTGTATTTGTGCCTTCTTGATCAAATCGTGTACAAGAACATATCTAAGTTGCAATTTTGTTTGATATGCCTCATATAACGGTGATAGCAGAAGATCAACGCATCAAGGATGTATTTACATTGGAACCATGTCAAGGATGTGATACGGGTTGTACTGCAGCTAGCAAGAAGTTCCATTGTCCGATATGCCCAGTCGCAAAGTTAAAACCCACGCATCATTACAAGTTGCTGAAGCACTTAGAGTCACATTTCTACGCCAGCAAAGGTAGCGTACACACACATGGATATCGCGTTACCGGCTGCCCTCAGCAATGCGGTTATAAATCGCCTGAGAAGAGTAGAACACATTTTGATTGTCCCAAGTGTGATAGAACCATTGCTCGTAAAGATCTCTTCGTCGGTCCTCTTGGACTATGCTTAGCGAACTCAGATAATGCCACTACCATAATGGACACAGATAGCTTCACTCCCATAATAGGTACAGATAGTTCCACTCCCATAATCCACCAGACAGCTCCACTCCCATAATTGACCCAGACAGCTCCACTCCCGTAATGAATAGAGATAGCTCCACCCATAATGGAAATAGATAGCGCCACTTTCGTAATGCACACAGATAGCACCACTCCCGTAATGGATGCGGATAACGCCACTCCTGTCACAGACACTGATAACTCCACTCCCGTTATTACAGTACCCATTCCCTCAAGACACAATGATAAAAATACGATCAAATGCACAGTGTGTCATAAGTATTATCATAAGAAGTATATTCGTCGTCATCATCGTATTGTATATCAGTCTAAACCACCACCAACAATCCACAGTTCATGTCATCATCACGCTGTATGTATCGATGCTGAAAAGGGAATTTACACAGTTTCTCGGAATATGGGTGGCGTTCAACACCTGATGCATGTCGTTAGGCGTGTCATGGGACTGGATATTGCGCCAAATCCACTGGCGATGTCGCAACCCTGGTTTCATGTGCGACCATTTAACCGCTACAAAATTTTGCATGCCTGGCATACTCTGCAATCTCGTGCCAGACGAATTATCCAAGATGGTGGCCGCTGGATTTATGTCTACTGTGCGTAAAGATAGTTGTTTAGAATTATTTAATAAATCTAAACCGAACCGACATCCTGTCTTAGTTTCAATTCCACACCTTCATAATGCTCACGATTGGTATAAGTTTGTCAGAGTTTTTACTCATTCAGTACGATGGTGGAGCATAATGCAATGTGCTATTGTTACCATCGACACAAAATCAAAAGAACCCTCGCCCCAAATGATGTGCCGATGTAGGAAGAAAGGATGCGCTCATCGTGGTATTGTGAGGTGGTGGATGTACCAAAATGGCGAAAGTAGACAGGTGATTGTAGAGCGAGATGATGATGATTGCATTAACACCAATGAAGATGATGCTGCTGCCCTGCCTTCACCACAATTATTGTCTGAGCCTTCTCACGCCGAGCTCGACCGGACGATTAATTATCTTCATGAATATAAGAAGATCACCAATGGAAATTCTTACCCAATGATATTCCGCAACAATGTCCGAGAGAGCTTGTTCCCAGAGAGACCCATTGCGTATATTGCAAAACAGAATTAGGAGAACCTAAGATAATTTATCGTAGAGCTAAGGTAGTGTCATTAGGATTTCAGCCAGATGAAACATTTCAGACATTCTCTAAACAATGCCCGGATTGCCATTTTGAGTATAGATATCAGGAGACTGAGGATGGTATTTTCAACTTTGACGACCACTTACTCGTGTCCTACCAGGTGTTAAAGGAAATGCGTGGAGGATTAGCCACACACACTGCCATCAGCAGAACTGTTTCAATCTTGGAATTCAGATTGAATATCACGCTAAATCACCAGTCGATGGAGCATGCTTATCTAGCCTTCGAAGTGATGGTAGATCACGACTACGCATTCTTCTGTATCCACTGTGGCCATCACCCAAAAGTGCTTGTACACGATTTGACCAAGAAGGATGTTTTCCGATACGCAGGCAAATAAATAATTTTATTAACAAGTTTGAAACTAATTCACCGTGAGAAATTATGGATCCATCAGCTACACAGCATGGACCCAATTGGTATTAACCACGCTGATTGGTAACATCCCCTACCTGAAAGTAGTGTAATAAACACAATAATTCACCGGAATGAATTGCTCGGTTATAGAGCCAGTCGTTCTAGTGATCGGTTTTCAAAAATAAGCTGTAAATAGATGTCCGTTAGTTGAATATTTTGAAACTAATTTCATGTCTTGCATATTTTGAAACTAATTTGATTGTTCATTATGTAGTAAATTCATCAAAGACGTTGATAAAAGTTGAATATTTTGAAACAAATTTGACACATTTCAAATGTGCTGTCACCATAATCACTTTTAATTGAATATTTTGAAACTAATTTGATTGTTCATTATGTAGTAAATTCATCAAAGACCTTGATTAAAGGTGAATATTTTGAAACAAATTTGACACATTTCAAATCTGCCATCGCCATAATCGCTTTTAGTTGCTTTAGTTGTTTGGCAGATCAGATCCATCCCTTGCATTTTACGCCGACTCGACTAAAAGTACAAATAAGTCAAAGAATTTGTAATCAACATTTTTATGGTCCCCGAAAAAAATTTTGCGGGAGCATATAGTCACCACTTTGTCCGTTCATCCTTCCATCCATTCACCAAATATATAAGTTTGTCCGGGGCATAGTTTCAAGACTTTTTCACATATGGCTACCAAACTTGGTATGTAGATGCATCTTAGGGAGAAGGTGTGCGGAGTATGAAACGTAGGTCAAAAGTAGGTCATGCTGACCTCCTTTTCATGGTCGACTGAATATCACAGAAAATGTTTGTCCGTGCCATAGTTTCACGACTTTTGCACATGTGCTCACCTAACTTGGTATGTGGATGCATCTTAGGGATAAGGTGTGCATAGTATTAATTTTAGTAGTCAAACGTAGGTCATGCTGACCTACTTTTTATGGTTGCTCGAATATCACAGAAAATGTTTGTCCTGGCTATAGTTTCAAGACTTTTTCACATATGGTCACCAGACTTGGTATGTGGATGCATCTTAGGGAGAAGGTGTGCACAGTATGGAAAGTAGGTCATGTTGTTTCTCCAGGCCATAGTTTCAAGACTTTTTCACATATGGTCACCAAACTTGGTATTGATTATTACAGAAAATATCTCTGTTCATTTTGAACATAGTTTTTATATGTATTTTTCATATGATGCCAAGCAAAGTCTAAGTGTGTTTATTTAGAGAAACGTAGATTTTGCTTTTATTAAGCTATTCTTAACAAATTGTTCGTTAGGGCTAATCCCGCCAGACCAAAAGAATGATGGCCCGGGGGTGGGGGGAGGGGAGGGGAGAGAGCCAGTCAAATTAGTTAATATATAAACTGTTGCTAGGTATTAATTAATTTTAAATAATCATCGGACTACTTCATGCATAGTAAATATTGTGGCCAATCTATTAAACTGAAAAAAGTATATACTTTATGATATAAAACTTAATTAACCTGTTGAATATTTTGAAATTAATTTGATTGGAAGACGTTGCTGCCTTAGGCTAGGCTGCAGCAATGACTTTCAGTCAAATTAATTTCAAAATATTCAACTGGTTTAGCTGTATCATGAAGAATATAGTTTTTCATGGATGTGTCCAGACGACGCTGTGTTCATGTGTATGCATATTGAGATGAGCAAGCAAAATTATTAATAATTAAGGGAAGTCAATCTGTACAGTATGACATATAATAGGCTAGGCGCATTTATGTCCCTTGTTGTAAAAAATCACTATCAGCATTTGCTAGGTTATGCAATTTGTAATAACAAATAGAGCGTGAATAACATCCATGTTGTAACAACGACATAGCTGCGCATGCAAGGATCAATTTATATACTTTTCAACATGAATTCCATAAGTAACATGGATGCGATCTACATCGCGATAAATTTAATTTTAGGGTATTTAAATTATTTTTTCATGGGCTTGGTTACGGTTTTTAGCTCACCTGACCCGAAGGGCCATTATGAGCTTATGCCATGGCGACCGTCCGTTGTCCGTCCATCAACTTTTGCTTTAAAACACTACTCCTCATTAACCACTTGGCCGATTTCAACCAAATTTAACTGGACGGACCCTATTGTTGTAGGCTCCAGACACTCCATTTGGAATTTTGATTCATCAATTTCTTTGGTGAAAGTGTTAAATTTTATGACAAATTTACTGGAAATTGTCAAATTGCTTGTTCTTCTTGTCAACTTAACTGATTTCAAGCAAATATGGACAAAAGAAATCCTATGATCATAGGCTCTAAAGCTTACATTTAGAATTTTGATTCATCAAATTTTCTGGGTAAAAATCTTACATTTTATTACTAATTTACCGGAAATTGTCAAATTGCTTCTCCTTACTACTTTGGGCAATTTCAACCAAATTTGGGTAAAATGATGATAGCATCATTTTACCCAAAATTGATCATAGGCGCCAGAGTTTCCATTCAGAATTTTGATTGTTAGATATTTCCCATGAAAATTTTTTTCCCATCGTGTTTAATGTAACGAATCATATATATTTATTTAAATGTAAATACTTCAAATGCTAATGGTCCAGGTGAGTGTCACAGGCCATTGGGCCTCTTGGTTTGTAAATTGGCTCAGCGGTTATTCTATACAATATATATCTGTCCTTGCAGTGCGCTTTTTGGTCTTCAAAATGGCTGACATCCTTAAATCCTGTTGATGCTTAGAGTGGCCTATCTTTTAAAGTTATATTTAACCAATAAGACTAAGGAGATATTGAGCTAAAATATAACTACGTTAAATTTCACAATTATTGTCACAGGTTTTTTATTTATGATTTTCCAATTGATTTCAACACCCAGTACCATGGTACCATAGACCCTGGGTCGCACTAATAGATGTCAAATTTTCACATATCACAGTGAGTTCAAAATTATATTGTAGCGCAACAGTTAATGCTTTCAGATTATGAAGTACATGTATAAAAAGGTAATTCTTCACACTATCAATCGTGATAAACTGCTTACAATGATATTGATAGGTATGCATCTTGAGTTTTTTACTCATATTTAATGAAAAGGACCCATAATAGCACTCACCCTAGCTGGGTCTCGAGGACCCAGCAAGAAATTTGTAATCGAAAATAGGTTTTTGATTTTGTATGTCTAAATTAAATGGATTCAATATTTTTAATTCACGAAAACAATGTATTTTGACATACATAATTGCACAATCGTACTAAGTTCCCAGAAATTTATGTATGCAGTCGATCTCAGATTTATAGTTAACCGGGACATGATCGAAATTTGCAGACTAGACCCACTTGCGTAATTCTCGGAAATTGCGAGATTTCATGTTTATTGTCCTATTACGTTCTATTGTACATTGGCAATCAAATGTTAACTTCCCATCCTTTTTTCAGTAGAATGAGTGACTCACTGCCAGTAATTAATTAATTGTTTGAATGTGTCTGTTCAAGAGTCACTGAGAGAAGACAAATGGAATTACATGTAGTTAACTGTTAGTAGCTTTATCAACAATGTTATCAACATTGAAATTTCACTATTATTAATTAATAAATCATGATGTTAAAATTTATGTTACGTTTAAATATGTGTTCTTTCATTATTAAAAATATTTACGGCAAACAGATATTTCACGTAACGTTTTTTAACATTGTCAGTAGAAAACCCATTATCTTTCTCAGGAACCCATCCGCATAGTTACCTCCGAGTCCCTGGGACTCATTCATTAAAAACCTATCCAAGTCACTGGCTGCTTATGCTCTAGCGATGCTATTTTGTGATGCAATACATCCTATAATATAGCGAGTATACGGCACATTATTGAACACTCTTACGTAAGGGAAAACATTTTCGTGCTCCTAAGCGCACCCCAGTACTCATTGTTTTGGTGACATCGTCAAAGCATGTTTATTTAAATGGATACATAATTTTTACACAACATTTGAAGAGTTTAGGTTACCTATCTTTTTATTTGACATGTGAAAAACTTTTTTCACTATTACTTCTTTTAAGGTTCATAAAATTGTTCATAACTGGTAAACAAATTAAACAAACTAGTCCAGTTTTCACGTCAGGTGGGTGACATCTATCAGTTGCTGTCAAACACAGCATGTTGATTTCATCAACATAACAATAAGGGCTTCCTTATTAAGGACAATTTACTTTATTAAAGTTCAAACTAGTCCAGCTGAGCATGATGACCATTGGGCCATTTATTAGTGCTCAGGTTGCATGAGATGCCTTAGGTCTGAGGACAGAGATTTGGAGGAGGACTCCCTCATCTCCATGGATGGGACACACCCCATTCCTGTCCCACCCAAACATTGGTGTGCGTGGGTCCTCATCTACCAAATGCGCAACCGGTCCTGCAGATCTATGCTTGCTGTAGCACTGCGCTTAAAGAGAATTGTAACATATATTTAACAGAGTTTAATTTATTTTATCTTTTCAGAAATGGCAGAATCCATGTCAGAAAGAGGAAAAAGCTTGCGTAGCAGGTATTTATGATCCACCCTTACTAGCGTATAAGTCTACAGTCGTGTGATATCATGATGGAATCGTTTAATTATAAATTTACACACTTGAATAGCTATTTATCTGTCTGACTACTGCGAGGCACCGGACAATAATTTTAATGAGAAATAACTCTGGACATAGCTAAATATTTTGAAAACAACTTGACTGAAAGTTGTTGGTGGTTTAACCACCAACAACTTTCAATCAAATTGTTTTCCCAGTATTCAGCATATCCAGAGTTAAGGTTTAAACATTCCCATGGAAAATGTATTCTGCAGAAATGTGGCAAGCGAGCAGTTAAAGAAGTTGATGCCAATGCTGATATTCAAATAGAGGGTTTCTTTTCTTTCTGTGTTCCACCAATTTGCCGCAAAACTTTGCCTACTTTTTGCCTGTGTTTGAATCGAGTTGAAACTTTGAAACCTGAATTCCCAAAATGTTAATTTTGTGTTAACTAACTAACTAACTAACTAACTAACAGACTACTGGGCCACCTTTGTTCTGGACTTACGTCATTTTGATTGTGGCATCAGTTAGCATGTGATATCTTTGATATGGCATCAGATGTTTGAGTGACAGATTGTATCCCTCCATTATTAGCTCGCCTGGCCTGGAAGGCCAAGTGAGTTTATGCCGTCGCGATCACTTTCTTTAAAAAAGTTCTAAAAAACCAATGGGTTGATTTCAGTTATATTTGGGACTGAAAGCATTTCTAGGGCATTGAGATTCAAGTTAGTTCAAATGAAGCCAATCAGCCAATTTGACTGGCGGCCGCCTTAGATTTTAGCCGATTTTTGGAAACGTCTTTAAAAATCTTCTCCAAAACCGCTTTGCGGGATCGATTAAAGTATTCATGAAACATCATCTAGGGCGACAAATGCTTTGGCAGCTATCATTGAATGATGTATTTTTTGTGAAAACTACGTTCTCCAGAACCGCTGAATGGATCGTGCCGAAATTTTGGAGATATGGTTAGGGACTAATCATCATTAAAGATTGTTCAATGGGAATTGATATGGCAAAAACTATGGCTGATGTGAACCAATCAATATGTAGCCTGCTATTGATTCTTTAATTCAAGCAGTTTATATTTAGAATAGTCAACTCCTCTTACACTAGCTATTTCTCTAATTACAGAATATGTTGTCATGTATAAGTTTATTGAGTGATTGAAAATCATCCATTTTATTACATTTTATCACTTTGGATGGCCAAAAAACATCCAAGAAAAGACTATCTTTCAAAATTTATGTCGGAATGACTCGAATAACTAAAGCGCTACCAGAGCCTGTCATTCCAGTGATAAATTTTCAATAGTAATCCCCTATTTTGCAAATGGACATTTTGTAGGAGAGAGTTTAAATCTTGAACAAACATGAGGATTGATTGTCTGTCTGCTGAATTTCTGCCGACTACACTTTTCATGGGGTTTAACTCTGGATCTGCTGAATATTTTGAAAAACAATTTGACTGAAAGTTGTTGGTGGCTAAGCCACCAAAAACTTTCAGTCAAATTGTTTTCAAAATATTCAACAGATCCAGAGTTCTTAGCCAATGAAATTATTGTCAAGTGGCTTGCAGCTGTCAGACTGTTAAATGGCTAAATAATGACAGCTTTGTAAGGGATTGAGAAATATAACAACATTTCAATATGAAAAACGGATATTGATATTCAAATGACAATGCAAGAGAATTCTAAAAATACAATATACATCATATACATATGACATATTCTAGCACCAGCTCAACATGAGCTGAGTACTTTTTTTAACCATTTGATGGCCAAGTAGATAAAAACTGCCTTTGCACTGGTCTTGGGGAATATCCATTTGCTGGCCAAGAAAAGACTATTTCTGCAAATTTGTCACTGGTATGACAGGCTCTGTTAGAAAGGCATGCATTCCAAAGATAATGTTTCAAAAAATAGTCCTCTTGAGCCGCAAAGGGACATTATTCGTGAGCACTGCAGAAGCTGGCTTTGGCCGGCTTGATCATTAAAGGGTTAACAAAACAGTTGACAATAATATTTTTGAATACAAATTTGTTTCAGACCATCATTGGGCACACCGTTATTAGAAGACACACCACCTGTCCGGGAAGAAATCCGTAGTCGAACCTTCAAGCGTATCAGCAATGTGAACCTACAGAGATGTATCCTTGCTATGTTTTACACTGGTATAATGCTGTTGGGCTACATGTACTTAGTGAATCAGTTACAATGCATCTGTAATACAGAAAATAATAGATGAATTTCGACACAGTTTGGGTGAGGTGTATGTAGGGGAGGTGAGGTAATTTCTACGACCTCATCCAGCTTTAACCATCCTACTGCTGCTCTTTTTACAGACAACATATTTACAAGTGTTATATCTCTGGACCTGCTAAATATTTTCAAAACATATTGACTGAAACTTGTTGGTGGCTAAGTTCAGTTGAGCGACATGAAACTCGAGCAGCATTATCTTGGTCAATCCCTGAACCAAATTTGTTTATGAGCAGTTGATTGGTTGATTTGCCTGCTGATTATCACGGATGACATAACTTGTTCACAAAGTGGGCTTCTCCAGAACTGCTGATTTAGAAGTGATTGACCCAAAATTTGGGGAGATGGTTAAGGTAGAAGGACCATTCAGCTTGTTCACAGGGGCAGTAATAGGTGAGAAAAACCCTGTCCATTATTGATGAATCAAACTTGAGTTTTTGTTAGTTGTAGTTTCAGGCTCTTGTTTCATCTACACAGAAGTACAGTACTTAACTGGTAAAGCCATCCAGCTACTGGATGATGCAGTTGGCACGCCTCCATCAGGTCAGGTCCGGCGCTCTAGTGGCTTACTACGGCACACTGCTTGTAAGTTATCATGCAAAAAAACTTTCACAATGCTAACAGTTTATATTAACCCTTTCACCGACAAATCCATGAAAAAGTATAATCTTTACAATATGGAATTTAATCTGTTGAATATTTTGAAATTAATTTGACTGGAAGATGTTGCTGCCTAAGGCAGCAAAGGCTTCCAGTCAAATGAATTTCAAAATATTAAATATTAGATAACTAAACAAAGTATGAAACGCCATAAATCTGAATCACTCCACTTAAGGTTATTCTATAACAATAGAAACCTATGTCCACCAAATGCGAATTATACAACCAAAACCCGAAATATTGGGACTCCTCAAGCCACACGAATGTTGTCTCAGTCAGATTGACAACTAATCAACATTGAGAAAAATTTCTGGTTACATTTGTAGTTTTTGACGTTTACACTAGCCCTCAGAAACAACAATCAAAACTTTAATAGTTACATGAAAAGATATCTAACGGTTACACTAATCCAAGAATCTAAAAATCTGGTTACACAAAAAATATTTCTGGTTACAACGATCAAAAATTTGGTTACACAAAACACAATTCTGGTTACAAAATGAAATTTCCGGTTACAAATTCAACATTGCCGGTTGCAAAGTAGAAAATCTGGTTACACGTAACCAGATTTTCCTCATTCCGGTTACACCCAAGGAGCAACTGTAACCGGGACCGAGAGTATAAAAGCAAGTGCAGAACAGAGCACTGACATTTGGATTTGGATCCAACTGACCCAGCGTAAGAAAACCATAAGAAGAGTTCCTGACCAGTTGAACTATTTGTATGGAAGATTCTGTTGAATATCTTGAAACTAATTTGTTTGGAAGCTGTTCTTTAGGAGCAGCAGGTTCCAGTCGATTTATTTTGAAAATACTGTGTTCACCACCTATCCTGTAGATAGTCATCTTGAAATTGAGAATTGTTTTTCAGATGCTCCTCAGGATCTCAGTGGGTCGTCATTCATCAAGAGCACTATGCAGTCACCACTGGCAGCTAGAGCCACACCGAGCCTTGATGACACCAGCATGGTAAGGCTTGCTTTGTACCCCTCTAATTGACTGTCAAGATGACTCAAACCGGCCTTTGTAGTAGTTTTGAGAAATTGAAATTTTTGCCTAGTGAATGTCCATTTGGAAGCAAATGAAAAAAGTATTCCTGAATTTTTTTCACTTAGATGACTGGATCGATAAATGAGCCAGTCATTCCTGTGATATATTTTCAAAAAAATATTTTCCTGGGCCTGTAAATGGGCATTCGATAAGCAAAAATTTCAATTTTCCTGACAAATCTGGAACCTTAAAGTATTAAAAATATAGGATACAAATTATCAGTTATAATTCACTGGCACAAACGGAGCATATAGTACTGTATTTGTCTATTATTTGTATGTGCCATGGATCAGTCACACAATCTCGATTCCTTAGTGCATATGTTATGTAAGCAATGGAGGATTCCAGTTTATCCATCAATCATATGACATCATATGATGGACTAAGTAAGCGTTGCTGGATGAATTGTATGTTGTTACGATTTAATAAACATGATGTTGAATATTTGGACATTAATTTGACGGGAAACTGGTTGTAATTGAACAAGCGGAATTGACCTTCGTTGATGGATTTTGATAGAGAAAATCATGTAGTTGCGTAGTAGTTTGGCATTTCAAGCTGATTGTCAATTGATGGACATGAAACCTTTCTTTGTTACAGGCCAAAATGTGTGCATATTGTACCTAAATCTTTCATTTCTAACCTCAGCATTCATGTTTTCTGTCAAAATGTTCGTGTTTGGAGCTTAGCAAGGAAACACAAATATTAACCCTTAATCCGTTCAAGATAATTTAAATTCTCTTATCGAAAATGTCCAGTTGCAGACTGAGAGAACATTACTTCTGAAAACGTATCAGTGAAATGACTGGCTCTGATGTTGAGACAGTAATTCTAGTGGTAAATAAAAAAAAATAGTCATCTTTTGGTCTGCAAATGTATATTTCTCAAGAGCACTGTAGAAGCCATTTTTGGCCAGCATGAGTGTTAAAGGGTTAACCTCTATTTTCATAGAAATATTATTGCATGTGAACCTGACTTTATGCATTATTGTTTTATTTCCTGCTTGTAGATGCATTCATTCACTGTCGATGCAACTCTTGGGACATTCGCGGAGGTATGTGCATGCATTGGGTCTGTCCTCTCACATTAACCATTGTACTTAAAGGGGACGAATGAGAATTAGATTTCAGTAAAATCTGTCAAAAATAAGGTTTTATCATATTTTATGAATTAACCCTTTTACCATTGAACTGCCCACATCTCATTTTCAATGCTACCATACTGGAAATCTTTTGAATATCTTGAAATTAATTTGATTTGAAGTCATTGCTGCTTTAGGAAGCAATGGCTTATAAGCAAATTAATTTCAAAATATTCAACAGAGTAAGTTTTATATCATAAAGAAATACATTTTTCAGGGATTCATCAGTGAAAGGATTAAGAAAGGTTAAAATCCTTGATTTTGACACCCCACAAAATTCACAGTATGACGTAATCGCGTGAATTGTCAACCATGTTGTCTCGGATTATACCAATAACCATACATGTTATTAGAATAGAAGAAACTGGCGTCAAATACAATTATGAAGTGGGACATCAGTTCCAATTCAAGTACTAGTATAGCAATATATCATTCACAGGATGACGACGTACCACAACAATCATTCATGCAATGATGCCACTGTGATTCTCATGGAAATTAAAGAGTTCCTTTGCATTTCGAAATTTGCTATTTAGAAATTTGAAAATATGCAAATAATATATTATATTTTAATTAAATTATACTACAGAATCATCTGATTTTGTGCCCTCTAAATAGCGGTGAACTCTGTGGTGGCCATTTTGAAAATAGTCACAGAATAGTATAGGTCAGTAATAGTAGGAGCGTAATGTAGTATGTACTGAGAGAGATTACAGCTAGACTGCAGCATTGAGTAATCTCCCTTGTTTCCTTTGCATCAGTTATTGTATTAGAAAAGATATCTATTATTACCCTTGCCCCGTAAGGGGAAGCTGGTATTGCGATCGGGTCATTTTGTCTGTGTGTCCGTACCAGTATCTAAAAAACTACTCATCGGATTTGGCACAAATTTTAACACATGTGAGGAATTTGCAGTGCAGTGAGATGATTTCCAGATGGCTGTAATGCGGATAAAAAGAATCTGGATCTGATCAAACAAATTCTGGATCTACAGATATCCTGGAAACTACTGGTCCAATTTTGCTCAAATTTTAGTACAGGAAATGGTGTGGCCATCCACTAGGAACTTTCGGTATGATTCGAAGAACTTCGGAAATTGGAAAAAATCTGGAAAGTCCTAAAACCGTTTACAATGATACAAGAAGGGGAGGGCGAGGGTCTGCAATCTCTGATTGCTCTGCTTGTTGAGTCATAGATTAATGGAGATGTAACTACAACAATACATTTGGTGCTAATATCATTGCATGTCTTAAGAATTAATACTGATGCACATAATTATAGTTCTGAGTGCAATTTAAGGATGTCTGTAATCATGTTTGTTGTTTATTTAGCTGCCCAGTATGCTACAAGATGTGACTACTACCAATGTTGGCTTACTGCTGGAAGAGGATCCAGGCCTAGCAGGTAGCCATTAACCTTACTTTTACAATCATGTCAAAGTCAGCTTAATCATATTAACCCAAGTGACTTCTTAATGAGTAAAATTTATTTGCACTGTCAGGAATATTTAAAAAAACCTAATTTCATTATGACAGCAACATGTCCTAGTCAAATTAATTTCAAAATATCAACATCTGGAATCTCCTGTATGGTTCAGTATGGACCTTTCCAGTTTTAGTTATGCCCCACCCACACCTTGCTCGCGTTGGGATCGATCAATCCCTGAACTCCCTGATTATCAGTTCCCAGAAATCTATGCAGGTGAGCTGTTGAATATTTTGAAACTTGCTATTGCTGCCACAGCATGTTTCAGTGTTATCAATTTCCTGAAAACTATACAGGGAAGCTGTTGAATATTTTGTAACTAATCTGCCTATGGCAGCAACAACGCCCACTCAAATTAGTTTCAAAATATTCAACAGAATATTTATTAAATAGTAAAAGCAAACAATTTGTGCAACAACGCATAGACCGTCTTCAAATATGCATTCGTGACGTACTTATCAACGTCATTCATGACGTCATTCATTATGATGTCATTGTACACATCATGCAGTTCATTATGATGTCATATGATGGGTGGGTACTCTGGAAAGGTGAATTGTTTGAAACTTGACATTATGGTTGTACACCACCCAAAAAATGTACCATCCCAAAATGTGCCAAATTATAAAATTTTATGCATCAGTCATGCGTGACTGATTTGCATCCACTTTTACTGTATATATCATATTAGGAAACGCATGTTGGGGGATGTATTCATGTCGGGGGGTGCGGGGGGGGGGGGGGGGGGGGGGGGGGGGGGGGGGGGGGGGGGGGGGGGGGGGGGGGGTATGTCAGCGTCCAGATGACTCCCTTGTTCTAAGTACTAAGACTTATCTTCTGTACAAGGTCTGTCAATTCTTGTCTATTGAACTGTCCAGTCTAATTGTGAATCTTTATTCAACCTGCAAGCTGTTGTTTAAAATGTGACAGTTCAACCTCGCAAATTGTATGCAAAACTTTGTATACTTTATAATACAATATCCTGGATAAGAAATCTGGCAGCAGTAAAGACTTTGTATTAAATAGGATCAGATGAGTTTACCTGCACATATTCTTGCCATGGAATAACAAGTTTTAACATAACAGACTGTAACTGTGTTAGCACATGAAAAGGCTATTACTCTCACCTCAAATATTGTATTGCCCAGAGAGATTATGGTAGATCAATTCCATATCATTTAGATATTGAACTATGGTGGCCACGATTTTGTTTCCTCAAGCGAGAGTATAAGATGTCATGTAGGTAGCCGATACAGTACATTTCACTTCAAGAGTATACTTACCTCCCTAATACTTTTGATATTGCTAAATATTGGCTTTCACTCAATAAACACTCAGATTTAAAACAGTTAGGTGCCCCTACTGGGCAGGGAGTCAGAGCGTAGTCTGGCGGATGCCAGCCCCACCACCGCGCATGCGCAGACTAGCACTACCTCTTTGCTAGATTATTGGCAGAGAGATCACACATGTCTTTTTGTGCAAAAGCTTTTTCTTACTCTTAAACTGTTTAAGTGGTGTTATTTTGGAGTGATAGTCACTGATTTGGATGGCAGGAAGGATCACTTCGCCAAAGGGGGACTTAGGACCTTTAAATCAGGTGACTTCTAGTAAAATTAGCGAGTTTTTCTTCCCGGTGTATTGTGTTTCCGGGACTCGCGTTTACCGTGATAAGCGCCTTGGTTAGTTGGTTTATGTCAACTCGGTGCTACCTAAGGCTAATTTCTCTTTCTGTTTATGTCCACAGGTCTGTATGACGCTAGGTGGTGGCATCACAGCAGCAGAGAGTTAGTTTTCTCTCCACCATGGTTCCATTTCCTACTAACACTGTTAGGTTATCTAACCAAATGAAAAATTATGTCCAGTGAGTTGGAGGCCTAGTATAAAGGTCTTCTCACTTTGCCCTCTTGATCCAATTCCTTCCCCATGAGGTGGAGAGAGTTAAGAGGCGTGCAGATGGTGGAGTTCTCCGGTTCGTCACGTTGGATGGTTTGTCTATACAAAGTGTCAGGTATCTAGTTATTGATAATGTGGTGATGTTAATTATAGTAAGCAAAGGGAGATAATTAACATTTTTGCCAGAAAAGAGTTATCTATATGTATCTGATGGTTGTATAGTCGACGTATCCATTCAGCATACAATTCGTCCTTGCACTTGGATGTTTTGTTGGGATCGATTTTTTCCTGTCACGGGATTAATGACGTCATAATCAGCCTGGCTATGTATTTATCAGCAATTCAAGTCGCTATGCTGGTTTCTGATGTATATTGATCTTTATGATCGTTTTCCTTCTCTTTGAGTTGGTTTGAGTGTCTAAGCTTAACTAGTTTGCTCATACTCCTTGTCCTTTGCCCTGTTTCAGGGACCGGGTTGCGCGTCCTGTGGACGTTTTCTACATGATAAGTTCTGGCCTCATCTTTGCTATCAATGTAGCCCTTGTGGTCCCTTGGCTAATTGTGACATATGTAAGCACTGGGGGGGGGCGAGTTAATGTCCGAATTCTTGTGCTGCTTACAGGCGACGGACAAGGTGGTAGAGGAGGAGAAGAAGAAGAAGCGGAAACGAGAGGTTGTAAGTAGGAAGGGTAAGGGGAAGGTCTCGTCCGCGGTGGATATGGAGGCCTTCCGGACCGAGATGTTGGGAGAGATGAAGAGGACAATAAAGGATTTGGTTCCAGGGTTACTTCGTGGCATGCTTCCTGGACCAAATCCTTTACTGTCCTCATCATCGGCTTCGGAGCAGGTAATCCCCGCCTCTGGATCGGTTTTCCTTAGACCGCTTCCGTTGTTCGACGATTCAGAGGTGGCCCCATTAGAGGGGGCGTTCCACGACCCTGGCAGCAGGCTTATTGCCGCGCCGAGAGGGGACCGTGGACGGTTGTCGCTGGAACCCACGGGCTGCTTATCAGTCCAGGGGTATCCGCACGCCGCGGTGGCCAGTACCTCCTATGGCACCGTTCCTGGTCAGCCCGGGTTAGCTCTCTTTGCTGACCCGGGGTCTAATCTTTCTGACCAGGGTGATGAGGATTACCTGCTAGGGTCGCCGTCTGACGACGTGGACATGGATGAAGACGTTTGTGCACCCCTCGCGGGGAATACAGGCGGCTTCTTCCACGGTTTTACTCACCCTGGAGTAGAGTCCGCGGCTCAGGTGGTGGCCCAGGGCGCTGCTGATGGCCAGCGGTACCGCATACCTCGGCTTGCCGAGGGTGTTGCTGGTGCTGGCCGGGCCCGTGGTGGGGCGGTATATACCCCGCGCTCTGCCACGGTGCCTGCTCCTGGTCAAACCAGTGATATTGTCATGCCGGTGCTGTCAGGCCCGCATGTTTTCCCTGGCTTGCCAGGTGTATCAGCGTACCCGCCGTCAAGCTCTGCTGCTTGCGCTCAGGAGGAAGACGAAGGACCCCGTCTTGTAGAGCGCTCGCAGTTAGCCACGGAGGAGGATTGGTCTGACGCTTGCCAGTGGTTGGTGAGCGTTAGGCCTGATCTGCCCGTGGAGCAGTCGGCTAGCCAGCGTGACCACAGGCCGTGGTTAGCTGGGAAACCGACTGCTAACGCTATGCCTTCTCTGCCGCTGGCGGAGCATGTCGTTGACATGTTCGAGGCGGCGGAGTCGTCCATTAAGTCGAGTGGACGTCTCGCGAAGGCCCCTCGCGAGGTGGCCAGGCGTTGTCGCATCGTGCCCCTGGATTACCAGCGGTACGGTGTGGTACCCAAGCCCAGCGTGGATGACCGCGCGGCTTTGGGTGAGGATGCGCGGCCAGGCTCCCGTTCTGACACGGGGGTCTTGTGCTCGAACGCGTTGCGTTCGGCGAATACCGCGTTGCGTGATGCGGAGGAGAGTGGGAGGGCTTCGATTGCCGCTCTGTCCCACGTCTCCCAGCTGTTACAGGGGGTAGTAACGGCATCCGCATCGCGCCAGCCAAGTCCGGTCACGGTCCAGCGAGCCATCCAGGATGGTATTAACCTGGCGCTGGACTGTATGACTCGGGCGGTGACCAGGAGTGTCCGGGCAAGACGCACGTTTGCCCTGGACAATCTGTGCCCGTCGCAGGACCTGTACAATAGGCTACTGCGTACGCCTATGACGGGTCCTGGTCTTTTTGGAGGTGAGGGATGTCGGCACCTCCAGGAGACGGTCACCCTGGTGAATAACCAGAGGGCGCTGCGCGAGCAGTTTGAGGTGCTGCGTCGTGCTAACGTTCGCGCCGCGGCCCCTGCGTATCGTCCCCTGCAGGCTCGAGGTGGTGCTGGCCAAGTCAGAGGCCAGCCACCGTCGCAGCGTCGGCCTCGGCCGCGTGCGATTCGGCCAGCAGCGAGGGGGGCGCAGGTTCCTCAGGCGCCGTCAGCCAGGCAGCCGCCCGCGCACCAAGGTGCGCGCGGGGCGGGGCGGGGCGCGCGAGGATCTGGGCGTGGTTATCGGTCCTGACAGGACGCTTACCGCGGTAAGAACCACTCCAGTGTGTATGGCGACGGAGACAGTGCCGCTCTTGCATGCCTCGTGTCCACCGCGGTCCCTAGGTGGACCGGTGGGAGGCCGGCTAGCCGACCACATGCAAGAGTGGGAACGGTTAACTCAGGACCGTTTAGTCTTGCGATGGCTTTCCGTCGGGTATCATCCAGAGTGGATGACAGGCCCGCCGTCGCGACTGTCTCTAGTGCCAGTCTGGACTCCCATTCCGAGAGATCCAGAGCAAAGGTTGTGTATCGAGGAGATAAATTCCCTCGTACAAAAGGGAGCTGTTCAGCCGGCACAAAGGTGTCCGGGCTTCTATTCAACCCTGTTCTTAGTAACAAAACGCACCGGAGGGTGGAGACCGATTCTCAACCTCAAGCCATTGAACAAGTTCATCGAGACGCCCAGTTTCAAGATGGAAACGGTGCGCTCGGTGTTGGCGGGGTTGGAGAGGGGGATGTGGACGGCGTCGATAGATTTGAAGGACGCTTATTTCCACATCCCCATCCACGGGAGTTTCTGTCGCTTCCTGAGATTTGCATTCCAGGGCAGACAGTGGGAATTCAGGGTGTTGCCCTTCGGAATTTCCACGGCTCCTCGGGTTTTCACCCGTGTGGTTCTTGCGATCACAGCATACCTCCGCAGGAGAAGCATAGCAGTCCACACGTACATAGACGACTGGCTGTTGAAAGCGCACACCCGGGAAAGTTTGTCGGCCAATCTGGAGATTGTTTTGAAAACTCTCACAGACTTAGGCTGGATGATCAATTTCCCAAAATCAGAGCTGACTCCATCCCAGAAGTTTGTTTACCTGGGGATGTTCTTCGATCTAGAGACAGGATATGTTTATCCTACTCAGGAGAGAGTTCAGAAACTCATCTCATTAATTCAGTCAGTGTGCGACAGTCGTCATGTCCTGGCACGGGTTTACTTGAGAATGCTGGGGTTGATGGTTTCATTGGAACCAGTCATTCCTCAGGCCGCCTTACGCAGGCGGCCGATCCAGTTATTTCTCATGACACAATGGACCCAGAGTACAGGTTCGCTGGACTCGAATGTGTCAGTGTTGGCGCCTCTGATTCACCACCTGCAATGGTGGTTGAATACAGAGAATCTCTTGCCGGGGGTTTTGCTAACCCCTCCCCACCCTCAGGTGACTGTGTATACAGATGCATCGATGGAGGGCTGGGGAGCTTGCCTGGAAGAGTCCACGATATCAGGGCTTTGGAATCTGGAACAGTCAAAGGAACATATAAATCTACTGGAGCTAAAAGCAGTAGTCCTGGGCCTGGAACATTTCTTACAGAAAGTTCAGGGCAAGATTGTTCTTATTCGTTCAGACAACTCAACAGTTGTGACTTACATAAACCGCCAGGGCGGAACGAAGTCGCCCAGTCTCTGTATGATGACATGGAAACTGCTTTGTTGGTGTCTGGATCACCAGATTACCTTGAAAGCAGTTCATATTCCGGGAAGGTTAAACCTGCTAGCAGACTCATTGAGCCGAAGGATGAGTGTTTTACCCACGGAATGGCAACTAAATCAATGTGTGGCGGATCGTCTGTTCGACCATTGGGGGAAACCCAACATCGATTTGTTCGCAACGAAGAAGAATGCGAAGATGACGACGTACGTCTCTCCGATTCCGGATCCAAGCGCTTTCGCAACAGATGCGTTAGCTATCAGCTGGGGGAGAATGTATGCATACGCATTCCCTCCAGCAATCCCTCCAGCAATCCTGATTCCAAAAATTCTTCAGAAAATCAGACAAGAGGAATGCCAAGTGCTTCTGATCGCCCCGGATTGGCCAAGCCGATCATGGTATACGGATCTGCTGGACCTTCTGGTCTGCAATCCGGTTCCTCTGCCTCTGATGGACGATATTATCTTCCAGGGCAAGGCCCTTCACAACAATCCGTCAATGTTCAGATTGACTGCGTGGATGTTGTCAAGGAATCTAGAATTAAGGAGGGCTTTTCTGAGCAAGCAGCCATGTTTATGGCCAAAGCCAGGAGGGGGTCAACCTCCAGAGCATAAAATCAACAGATTTGCAGAATGGTGCTCAAAAAGATGTATTGATCCAATGGATTCATCTATTCAAGTAGTAGCTGATTTCCTCTGTCACCTCTATGATGCCTATAGCCTCAAGCCTAACTCTATTGCTGGTTATAAGTCAGCATTAATGTCTGTTATTCCTTGCTTGGCTAAGAGGGGAAGTGATGAAGTAAATACATTAAATGTATTAATTAAAGGCATGGGCAATCTAAGACCAAGGAATCCACCTGTGATTCCGTCTTGGAGTTTATCGCTAGTGCTTCAAGTACTAGGTGATAAGCCTTTTGAACCACTTAGTTCCATTTCTATGAAACTATTAACACTGAAGACTGTGTTTTTAATTGCTGCGGCCTCGGCTAGGCGTAGGAGTGAAATTCATGCCTTATCAGCCGAGGATGACCGTTTTGTGGTTTCAGGGGAAGGCCTTAAGCTGCTACCTAGGATTAATTTCTTGGCTAAAAATCAGTCGTTGAAATATCCAGGTCAACCTATTATTTTGCCTGCTTTAACTAGATATGATCCTAATTCTAAAGCATGGTGTCCCGTCCGGGCGCTGCGCCGGTACAAACAACGTACGGCGGAGTGGCGCACCGACCAGTCAGCGTTATGGTTGTCATATATTGAACCCCATGGCAGGGCTTCTAAGGACACCATTTCCAGGTGGATTGTGGAATGCATTCAGTTTTGCCATAAATCCGCCACCGGGAAGCAGGTTGACGTGGCCAAGGCTCACAGTGTCCGCGGCGTAGTGACATCCACGGCCCTATTTAATGGGGTCCCTGTGGATGATATTATGTCGGTGGCTCAGTGGCACTGTGAGTCAAGTTTTACAGACCATTATCTCCGTGACACCTCTAATCCTCTCGCCTTGTCGATTTTGAAAAAATAACTCGGTTTATATTTTTTGAGGAGGTTTTTCCTCATTACTTATATATTTCACAATTAATTTATGGAAACACCCACTTTTTTGGGCCTGCATCAGTCTTTACCAATGGGAAGATGATGTCAGCAGCCATTTCAACAAGGTCAGTCTTGTTCATGTGTTGTCCGTTGTTGATTGTATTGTCACGATTACCCGTTATTAATATGGTGATGGTTTGTGTATTTGTGTGGTTCATTGTTGAGAGTTACGAAAATGGAGCTTTTTCGTCTCTGTCCTGTAGTACATGGCACTTGTACGTAGAGAGCGTATAGGACATTGAGGTCAGTCGACTCTTCCTCCCAGGAAGGAGGGGGGGGGAGCGCATATGACATTCGGTCATCTCTCATACATCGGTGGTGTTATCCGATGGTTAGTCAGATCCTGACTGTTTTTTCTTACAGTTTCAGAAGTTTAAGTGCCTTAAACGCAGAAAAGCGTATAGGGATGAGCTGGTCTTTTGACCTCGCCTCCCTCCCGCCAGATTCACTTTCGAATTCTGGCAATATCAAAAGTATTATGGAGGTAAGTATACTCTTGAAGTGAAATAAACGAAATCTAGGATTTCTTTTTTCACGAGAGAGTTGATACTTACCTCCCTAGATACGGACCCGGCCTCTCCACCCCACAGAGGCTCGGTCTTCAGGCTCTTAATAGTTGCATGTGTGTCAGCCAATAATCTAGTCAGAGGAAGTGCTAGTCTGCGCATGCGCGGTGGTGGGGCTGGCATCCGCCAGACTACGCTCTGACTCCCTGCCCAGTAGGGGCACCTAACTGTTTTAAATCTGAGTGTTTATTGAGTGAAAGCCAATATTTAGCAATATCAAAAGTATTAGGGAGGTAAGTATCAACTCTCTCGTGAAAAAAGAAATCCTAGATTTCGTTTATTCTTTATTATGTAATTGTCATGTGGAATATTTTGAAACTAATTTAGCTACAAGCTGTTATTGTCTACGCCAGCAACAGATTTCAATTAAATTAGTTTCAGAATACTCAACAGCTCACCTGTATGGCTGTGTTTATACCACAATGTCAAACAGTAGATGACAGCTCTATGTTTGAGCATATATACCAAGGCAGGCTAGAGGTTTTCTGATTGGTTCAGTAGTAAATCATAGCCACCTTCATTACCTGGATAAACGTATCAACATTTAGCTATTAAAGCCTAAGTATCATTCCTTGATTACATGATAATAAGGTGAGGAGAGTTTGCCTTTAATCCTTTGAGCTTTAAATTTCTAAAAGAATATTTTAATTTTCTCAGAAAATGTCCATTTGCAGATCATGAGAAGACTATTTTTGAAGATTTACTAGCAGAATGACTGGCTCGGTTTTCGTGCCAGTGTTTCTAGTTGTAAATTTTCAAAAATAGTTTTCTCTTATTCTGCAAATGGACATTTCTCAAGATCCCTGCAGAAGCGATTTATGGTTGGTGTGAGTGCTAAGGGGTGATAGGGTAGAAATGTCCATATATACCTGTATTGTTTCAGCATCAACGGGCCTATACACTGACTTTCTCGAGGCAATGCGAAGCTGTCCTTCAGAGCACCAAATATTTGACCTTCTAAAAAAGTATGAGACTGCTTGTTCTGACCAGGTCAGTCTCCTGAAGAAACTTGTGAAGCGTATCGCACCTCATCAGCAAACGTAAGTATGATATACACCACAAGTTACAACTAACACGAGTGTCGATAATATATAGTCAAATGATTTCACGATTTATCCCTATAACCGTCACATAGGCATTCTGAATGTTTCTTGAGGCTTCAAGCAAAATGTGAGGCTTCATCTTCACAGATTATATGTAACAATTTCTTTGTAACAAAAGAAATATGGTAGCAGGAACTTATAGTGAAATTAATTTCAAAATATTGAGCAGCATATCTTTATTGAGGCTTTTATTTGGGATATAATATTACTTGGTTTTCAGGAATAATAATCGTGTATGGACATCCTCCAAAGGGATAGGTCGAGGCTATTACGAGCCCCACCCTCTTTTAAAAATGACTTAATGGAGGAATCCAATCTGTCATTCCAGGATTTGACATCCTACTCAAAGCTAGTGACACAATCAAAGTGTCAGCATTGTCACAAAAATAGAACAGTCGGTCACGAAAGTGTACGAATTGTATGGATTTTTGATGAATTTACAATTTAGTAAATATTCTGTTGAATATTTTGAAACTAATTTGGCTGCAGCAACAGCAGCGCTAGTCAAATTTATTTCAAAATATTCAACAGCTTAGCTGTATGGTTACTGACATTTTGATTCTGGCAATTCACATTTCAAACTTTCAAATCGAGTCCAATATGCGTAAGAAGTGAACAGAGCTTAGCTAGAAATGGGCGTGGCATAGGTAGAAATGGGAGGGGCATAGCTAGAAATGTATTCCTCTATTGTTAACCTTGACATTAGTAATGCTTCAGCATATAGAGACTAGAGTGTATAACGAGATTCTAGTTACATTACGCTGACGCATTCTACTTCGAATAATACTTACCAGATGTACTATTATGATAATATCTATTATCCAGTCTAGCTCAAAATAAACAATTAAAACTCCGCACTCTCCTGGTCCTGCCCATACTGTGTCCGGGAATACCATAGCCGCAGGTACCGAGTCAATTCCCAATCACAGTCAGATTCGTCTATTTTGCGCTTTGAAAAAGTCGCGTTTTTCTAGAGCTGTTAATTTGAGCAATTAAGGAGTTTATCGAGCGTATTTTACGTTGTTATCGGTGGACTCATGGAGGAATTGGGAAAATCATCACAGGGGCAGGTTGTATCAATCTAGAATTTATACATTCGTGCCATAATGACTGTTTGAAATTTCCTTAAATTGGCACATTGTTTTAAAATGTTAGCCATTGTTGGAGTCGCTTCTGTACCCGTTAACTTTTAGTTTAATTCGGGTACTCGGTTAATTTTCTCTTGCGACTCGGTTCCTCTTAATATGGATGCGCCCTTAGCCAAGATGGCGGCGCCCATGAATTATGTCGTTCTTGGCTTGGTGTGTCTATGCACTCTGTTTATCGCCGATATTAGCTTTCGCTTCATTGTCGAGGGTGTTTGTAGCGATCGGCGATGTAGCCTTGGTGATTTAACATTAGTTAAAGGCTGAGTTGTGTGTTTTAAAAAAATTTTCACTCAAAAAGGTTTCAAATATCTCCTGCCTAAGAACTTGATTATCATTAATTTAAGAGAAAGTTAATGTGTTTAAGAAATCTTAACTATCAAGTCGATTGTGCGTATTGCTCGTCATCATTTGTCATGTGCAGCGTTTTAATTTTTCTCTGTTCGCAGAAACCTAAGAATCCGGATACGTTGTGCCAAAAGTGCAACCGGTTCATGAAACGGAAGTATTTGGGACATCACTGCGTGGCGTGCACCCAGTGTAAGGTCGGGAGCCCTTGTGATGTGTGTGTGAAGTGGTCGTCGGCAATGGTGGCAGAGTTCGACAGGGATCGGCGTGCGAGACTGGAGAGGATCGCGAAGGATAAGGCAGCGAAGTTGCAGCAGGCATCGTTGATGGGACTGGAAGGTCGGCTGAATGACAGGATGGATTCAGCTCTGGGCGTATGGGCAGCCCAGTTCAAGGCAATGTTTGAATCATTGCAGTCCACGGTCCCGGTGACGCAAGCTGGTGCAGGACAACCATTAGGTGGTCCGGGTAGTTCTGCTGAGGGTCATGCACCTGCCCCTTCTCTGTCCTTGGCTCAAGAGCCGACGATAGAGGAGGAAGATTTGTTGCTGATGGAAGATTCTGGCATGCCGGATATTTCTAAGACGGCAATGCCCGGTACATCCCAGGGGTCGCTCTCGGGATTAGTACGGGTTTGCCAGGCGGACGGTGATGTCGACGTTCCGTCGGGCATTTTCCATCCGCTATTTGTGCAACCGGAGGGGTCAGCAGAGCCGTGTTTTGCGGTTCCTGCTGGTATCCCGGCGGCGTTAGGTGCGGCTCCTATCGGAATGCCGTCACCTGCCATAGGTAAAGCGGTCGTGGTCCCGACTCCCGTGCTGGAGCCGATGGACTGCGGAGAATCCGGGTCTGGCGATTCGTTAAACACCGGTGCCGCGGGTAGTCGCGCTATGGATGCGCTCTGTCTTGGCAGAGACGTGTCTCATAGCGCTCAGCATGGATCGTCGGTGGCCCTCTCATCTAAGGGGGAGAGGGAGGATGAAAACGGGAGTTCGTTGATGGATGAGTCCGTTTTCTGCACCGAAGCTGAATGGTGCAGGTCCTCGGATGGATGACCAATCGTCTCGGGTTGGCATCTGATCTGGGATCTCAGCGCGATCCGGCGATGGAGCAGATGTCAGAGTGAGCGGCTAGCGCTCTGTCAAGTGGCGCTTCTGCCATGCCGACACTCCCGTTGGACACGCAGACTTCCGACATGCTGGAGGTTGCGGCATACCGTCTGGTTCAGCCAGACTATGCATTGCCAAAGGCCCCGACGGGGATAAGGAGTAGGGTCCGTTTTCCGGAGCTGGCCTACCATCAGTATGCCCGTGTTCCACGGCTTTCCGTTGCGGAACATGAGGCTCTGAATAGGCCGTTGGCTGGGAAGGCTAAGGGGCGGTCGCGTCCTTTGGTTTCCCAAACCAACAAAGACCCGTTCAATGAGCTCACGCTCATTGAGGATGCGGCGAGGGCAGCCATGGCCGCGCTGTCGCACGGGTGTACCGTCCTGCAGGGTATGCTGGACTGCACGGCGGATGGTGGACAGGTGCCAGAGGCTGCTCCCGGCGTTGTTCGGGACACCATGCGCCTGTCTCAGGATTGCCTGGCCAGGGTGATCACTAGAACGTTGGCAGAGCGACGGAGAATGGTTCTCGATTGTGTAGAACCAGGACCAGAGATGAGGGCTGCATTGTCTTCTGCGCCTTTCATAGGTCCAGGCTTGTTCGGCGGCTCGGCATGACAAGCTCTCTCCAAGGTCGCGTCAATGGTTGCAGAGCAGGAGGTAGTCGGCAAGTCGTGGAAGTCGACTAAGAGGACACAGCCGCAGCAGTCCTACAGGCAACATCGCCAGGAGCAGCAACGACAGCGTCCTAGATCGCCCTTCCGTCCTTCTGGCCGTGATGCCCATAGGCCATCCGGATCACAAGGACCTGGCCGTTCATCCTCATACAAGTCCTCTAATAAGAGGCCGTATGAGGAAGATAGGAAGCGTGGCGGTTCGGGCCGCGGCGGCTACCGTAAGGATGGCCGTGGCGGCGGTTCCGGACCGTCGTACTACAAGAAGCTGCGGGCGGCCGTGGGGCTCATTCCTGACGGGTTTCCGGCGGAACCAGTACCGGTGGCTTTGGAGACGAATGGAGTCGAGAATCTTCACCGAAGCGATTTAGCGTCTTATCGGCCAATCTTGTGCAGATTCCTTCCGTCAGAGGCAGACTTCAGTTATTCCTAAGCCAATGGGAACAGGTCGTGCGCGACTGTTTAGTTTGTCAGTGGATAAGAAATGGCTACGATCCGGACTGGCTCATCCATCAATCGTTAGTTCCATTAACCTCGACTCCAATATGGACTCCTGTTCCAAGGGAATCAGATCGTCTAGATGCCATTCGGTCAGAAATAGAATCTCTTCGTCAGAAGAAGGCGATTCATCTAGTCAAAGATCAGTCTTCACTGGGCTTCTATTCGATCATGTTCCTCGTTCCGAAGCGTACCGGAGGATGGAGACCAATTCTCAATCTCAAACCATTGAACAAATTTATTCTTTCTCCCAAATTTCAGATGGAGACGGTAGCAGCGGTAATGACAGGGCTGAGGAAAGGCATGTGGGGAGTGTCGATAGATCTGAAGGATGCATATTTTCATATTCCAATGTCAATTCCTTTTCAGAAGTACCTTCATTTTGCATTCCAAGACAATGTTTGGGAATTCAATGCTCTCCCGTTCGGCCTGACCACAGCTCCGAGGGTCTTCACCAAGGTGGTTCTCGCCATGACTTCTTTACTTCGCAGGAGAAACATAGCTGTTCACACGTACATAGACGACTGGCTGCTAAAGGCGGGGAATCCAGTCACTCTGCGCAGCAATCTGTAGGTAGTCCTAGCCTTATTAAAGGATCTAGGGTGGATTGTGAATCTAGAGAAATCAGAACTGACTCCATCCCAGGAGTTTGTTTATCTGGGAATCTTTTTCAATCTCAGGGACAGCGTAGCTTTTCCGGCGGAGAGCAGAGTCAAAAGCCTGATTGCAGTTTTGGAGTCGGTTTCTGTAGGAGCCTATCTGACGGCGCACCAGTTTCTCAGGATACTGGGGTTACTAGTATCTTTAGAGAAGGTGGTTCCATATGCGGCACTCAGGCGCAGGCCAATTCAGATGTATCTAATGTCATTCTGGTCTCAGAAAACGGATCCGTTATCTCTGAGGATACCAGTAAAAGAACCATTGATATTCCACCTTCAGTGGTGATTATCGGAACAGAATCTCCTGCGAGGTGTTCCTTTACAACCCCCTCAGCCTCAGATGTCCATCTTCACGGATGCATCGTTGACGGGTTGGGGAGCGGTATTGGACAATCAGTCAGTGTCAGGGGAATGGGATCGGACCAATGCGCAGAAACATATCAATGTGCTCGAACTATTAGCGGTGGTATTTGCACTTCGAAAGTTCGAGAGTCTAATTCAAGACAAAGTTGTCCTAATAAGGACAAACAACTCAACAGTGGTGTCTTATTTGAACCGCCAGGGCGGACGAGATCACCAGAGTTGTGTATGATGGTTTGGAACCTTCTGCTGTGGTGCCAAGAGAGGAATATTATTCTTCGGGCAGCACACATTCCAGGAAGATTGAACATCCTAGCGGATGCTCTCAGTCGAAGGACGGTTTGTCGTCCGACGGAATGGCAGCTCAACAATCGGTAGCGGAGGTTCTATTCAAACAATGGGGCAAGCCAAATGTCGACCTGTTTGCAATGAATCAAAACGCAAAGATGGTCACTTACGTGTCACCGATCCCGGACCCGCTAGCCTTAGCAGTAGACGCACTGGCGATAAGTTGGGAGGGAATGTACGCGTATGCGTACCCTCCAACAATTCTCATCCCGAAAGTTCTGGCAAAGATAAGAGAGGGGATGTGCCAAGTACTACTGATCGCCCCGTATTGGCCAGGCCGATCATGGTTTACGGATCTGCTGGACCTTCTGGTCTGCAATCCAATCTCTCTTCCAGACGCAAGAGATCTAATCTCTCAGAACAAGGGTCTGTACCTTCATGACAGACCAGAAATGTTCAGATTGACTGCATGGATGTTATCAAGCAGCGTGCAATTGAGGGTGGCTTTTCTGAGCAAGCAGCGAAGTTTGTTGCTTCAGCCAGAAGAGTTTCAACCACAAAGACATATAATTATAGAATCAACAAATTTGCACAGTGGTGTGAGAGAGGAGATATTGATCCCTTTTCTGCATCTGTTCAACACGTAGCAGATTTTATCTGTCATTTATACGAAGTTGACAAACTTGTACCTTCTACCCTAGCAGCATATAAGTCTGCATTAGCTTCAGTCATTCCCAGTCTCACTATTGGAGGAGTGGAGAATGACACCTTGAATGAAGTTATCAAAGGAATGAGCAATCTGCGACCTAGACAGCCAATTCCTATCCCATCTTGGAATCTATATCTTGTTCTACAGGTTTTAGGACAGGCTCCTTTTGAACCGATTAGATCTATTGATATTAAACTGTTAACTATTAAATCAGTTTTCTAGGTTGCAGCAGCGTCGGCGAGAAGGAGAAGCGAAATTCATGCGCTTTCTGCCGAACAAGACCGTTTTGTTGTCACGGGTGAAGGTTTAAGACTACTTCCACGTCTTTGTTTCCTGGCAAAGAATCAGTCACTTAAATATCCA
>JAVVLW010003978.1:0-25000 GCA_034401795.1 Chaetoderma sp. LZ-2023a | reverse complement strand
TGTATAGCCTCACCCCTCGTCTATGTAAAGATCATATGGATGAGAGAACACTCTCCTATCTGGCGCCTTAATATCATGAAAAAGAAATTTAACGATGACGAGTGGAATGAAAAAGGAAACGTTCAATATTCAATGTTCTGCGTGATCTCTGGCCTCATTTCATGATGATGCTATATATAAATTATTCTTGGACACGAAAGCATAAATATATATATAAGGCCCTAGCAGGTGAAGCAAAAATACATTTGCTCATATGTGACCTTAACTTTACTTTAAGATAACTCTGTCATGTGGTCGGCTTTATAGTTTGCATACATCAGCAAACTTATGCTTTCGTGTCAAAGAATAATTTATATATAGCATCATCATGAAATGAGGCCAGAGATCACGCAAAACATTGAATAGTGAACGTTTCGTTTTTCATTCCACTCGGCATCGTTAAATTTATATATATATATATTTATATATATATATATATATATATATATATATATATATATATATATTTATACTTTTACTCGTATTAATTTACTCGAGTGGTATTTATACAACACATACTTACCCTAAGTAAATCTACTTATATATGCATGTATAAGCCTAAGCACACGAGTAAATGTCTTCACATGAACAGGCGAACTGATTTTGTAGTACAATAACGATAGAAACTCTTCCTCTGATAGTGACCTTCCGCATAAGCTAATCCATTTCCTATCGATTTCGCCATACAATTTACCAGCGACCTGTATTCTATCCTCACTGACACCATATACATGCACATATAATCGTATTGTCCCATTGATATAAACATTCAATTCATCACTGATTGCAAAAACGCCAAACACCTCTAAAACGACCTCCTCAGTAGTAACTACAAATTGCTCATAAAATGCAAGTGGCCCCTTAATACACGTTATGTGCTATGATAATCAGCTCTTGTATTCATGTGAAGGTGTGTTATTCATTGAAATAGGTGGTCGGCGCAAGACCACCCATCCTAAAGAATCGCCATATTTTGGCCACAACAGATAATGTCCACAATACACAGTTTTCCCTGAAAATCAGATAGTTATTGGAATAATTACGACGTGGATTGTATGCTATTAACAATACGTCCTCGAAATGGTCACGATTTTCAATCTATGAATATAATCCACACACACACACGCACGCACGCACGCACGTACGCACGCACGCACGCACGCACGCACGCACGCACGCACACACACACACACACACAGACCCCTGCCTTTGTGACAAAACGTACGTCACATACGATCTAATTCCGTCATTCTAAAGCTAGAGCGATTTGAAAGACATGATGTCTATCATATCAGCTTTACATGTATTTATCGCTGACAGAGGAGCGGCGAGAAAATTAATTCCTCGCCCTGTCCAAGATATCTATAATCATCCCACTCACATTTCCTTTTGATACAAATCAGACAGCATGAAAGCTTCCAACAGGACTCGCTATCTGCACATGTACAAATATTAAATGCACAGCAATGCATCCCAAAACAAGAAACCGCAATATTATAAAGTAATCAGAAAGAGTCGTTCTCAGGAGACCCCAGCCCATTACTAACACCAATTAAAACAGCAGAAGTTAAGAAGGCAGTTAAAGCCCTGAAAAATGGACGTGCATCTGGACCTGATGGCATGAGCAATGAACTATTGATATATGCATGTGACATTATCTCAAATCCGATCTTACACATAATCAATTCAGCTTTTATGCACCACCTTCCCATCGACGCTGTAGGCCAAGGCACCCTTACCGCACTAGCCAAGCCGAAGAAGTCACATGGTCCCCAGCCAATTTGCGGCCCATTGTGGTCCTGAACAGCATACGGAAAATTCTATTCAATGTTACCCTATGCCGCATCCGAGTCAAGATCGATTGCTTCACCGGATCATGTCAAAGTGGCTTCAAACGTGGACGCAGCGCCGCAGACATTGTATGGGCTCAACGTATGTTTCTGTCGGTAGTCATGTCCAAACACTGAGAGTTCCACAAAATGGGCATTGCCATGTCACGAGCCTTCGACACAATTAAACGCTGAAAGATACTAGATGTACTACGCTAGGCCAGTTGCAATGAAGATGAGCTACGACTAGTGAGAGTACCACTTGCAGACACCAAGCTGAGAGTACGAGTCAAGTCAGTGAAGTCTGAATAGTTTGAAACATCAATCGGTTCCCAACAGGGAGATGGTCTATCTCCAGTGCTTCTCGCCTGCTACATTGCTGCCGCATTGAAATCTGTGTGGGAAAGTTCCACAACACCAAACCCCTTAGTGTCAATACTGGGCGTGCTGCTAGAGATGGATTATGCCGATGATGTGGACTTCATAGACGAGGAAAAGAAACCCCTTGACGAACTTCTCCCAATAGCTGCAAGCAAACTACAAATTGAGAATCTCTTTATGAATGAATCCAAAACAGAGTTCACCCACATATACCTATCGACAAAGCATGCAACTATGGAAAATGACGACCCACTTCGTGGCGGGGAACATTGGAGGAACAGTACAATACTGGGCTCACTGCTTTGCAGTACTGCTGACATTTCTGCACACTGCGTCATGGGGAACATAGCTGTCCAGTCCTTCTGGAAGCTATGTATTCGTAGATCAAAGATGCCCTTGATAAAGAGGCTACGTTTATACAATGCAACCTGCGTATTCTTGATGCTGTATAACTGTAACAACTTTACAGCTCCAAAGGCAGCTCTAGACAGACTCGATGCATGCCACCGTAAACACCTACGCACCATCACTGGACACCGATGGCCAGACGGCATAATTTCCAATGATGCACTATACAAGATGTGTAATACGTCGCCGCTGTCTGTAAAAGTCGCCCAGCAAAGATGGTCTATGTTTGGCCATGTGCTAAGGATGGCAGAAGAGACACCAGCACAGAGAGCCTTGGAATTCGTCCAACTCAGAGCCAACAAATACAAACCTAAGCGTGCTACGAGGTGACCTCAAGAAAGCAGGACTCGGTACACTCAAGTCAAGAACGGACCTGAGGATGCTAATGATTTCGGCTGAGGACACGACACAGTGGGCAAACGCGAAGAAGGACTGGTTGCAGCTCTTGGGTGTTTCTACTACTATAGCCGCAAAATACAGTAATCATACAATCAGAAAGAGCGGCATATATTCGACGCTATTTATAGTCATGGTACATAACAATCTGACAATCAAATATCTGACGTCACAATCAAAATACCGTAGCTCTATCACGAAAATCGAAACGTCTATCACAAAATATTATGAATTGTGCGTCTTTGATATAATTTATTAAACACATCACTGAATTTGTTGAAGCTAATTTGACTGAGATCCTCAGTTAAATTAGTTTCAAACTATTTATCAGATTACATTGAAATTTAGATTTAGGTTTCGGGCTTTCATATCGATTCCATCATGTGTAATACGTAGGTGAATCCTAGATAAAAGTAGGCATGCCATCGCTAAAAATGGCACCTTCCGTGCTTTCCTAGAATCAGAATGATCAGCATATTCCCGACATTATGTTGAGTTATGCTATATGATTGTTGAATGTTCATGAAAGCAAGCAATGCAATGTTGCACTTGCTACGAATTATGTTGCTCATTTTCTAATTAATTTTAGATTTTCATTGACCAGATTTAGATAAACTATTCCCACCATCTCTATGACCATGTTAATGGAAATCAGAAATACAATGTTTCATTTGATTCAATATACAAATGAGCCATATCCATGCAAACGATTTCATTTCAATGTGTCTCTTTAGCGGTGAGTCTAATCTATCTGCTACGAAGTCGATCAATAAAGAGCTCTATCAATTATTTACCTTGGATAGCTATTCGTTTAGACATCGTGGCAGGATTAACTACCCTGTGCTTGTCTAGGAATAAGATTAGTATATCATTGATTCTAACTATGACACATACATGTCTGTCTAGTCATCCCCATTCATTACATGTACTATATTTCCTTCTTGCCCATGTGCTTAAGCGATACTTATCTTACCTCGTGGACTGTACCATGTAATGATAGACTATGGTGCATAGCTTTCAAGCATATATTTTCCAGATCTTTAATTAATGTTGTACTGTCGTCTCTCTCACTCTCTCTCTCTCTCTCTCTCTCTCTCTCTCTCTCTCTCTCTCTCTCTCTCTCATCTGCTACATTCTGCATGTTTCCATCCTAGGCTCGTGTTGGTCATCAATGTATGCACCGCCAGGTAGAACCCAGTCTCTCTGATCTGCAGATCTGGATCTTTTAAGGATTTTCTGTTCTAGCTTACAGTAGCACAGGGAAGACTATTTGTTCAACAGCTCATACACAATGACCAGCATGCTGCCGACATTTCATTTCCATGTACTGATGATTGTGGAGGACGGTAACCAGTGTTTACCAAACCACATACTACTTTAAACTAAGTAAACATACTCGCGATGATCATGGGTACACAATGGATCTCTTCTTATTAACTTTGCGAGTTGCATTAATTTTATTTTATTTATTCCCATGATCATCGGTAACTGAACCATTTTATCTCCATGGATCAGGCCCATTTAAGTCCATGGGCGACACCTCCATATGGCAGTTTGGATCTGACATATATCCCCTTAAAATTGAATTCCCTGTTTCGCTTAATCCGTCTATTTCTGGTTTATAATGTGTCACTCCTGAAAGGGCCACTTAGTTGAAAAATTGCTGCACAATATAAACGGTTCATAATCATACAGACCAATGGGTATATCCATTTGCATAGTGGTTTTGCACAGAGAGTGGCCATTTTATTAGAGTATGTATGGAGTGGATTATGACATGATAACCTCTTTTCACGAGTGGACAAAGGTGCCACTCATTATAGACTATTTCTTAAACGGGAAAAGTTAATTTACATGCACACAGACGGAGAAGGTTGAATAAGCTATCATGCTTAAATATTTATTGAAACAAATAGTATTTAATTTGTGCTGTGCGGAATTTAAAATGACATAAAATGCGGCATTGTATGGCGGTCTCGCCAATTATCTTAACAGTGCATTGCCCTGAAGAATATTAATTCCTTCGATGACGATATGGTTTGAAATCATTTTATCTCATAGCGCTATCACTAAACATGGCATTTCATATATATGACTATTTCGATGGCTGGTAAAGCTTTACTATATCAGTAATTTCATTGCATTTATTACGAAACAAATAGGGCAAAATGCACGGTCCATTCCAATATAAAATCTAAATCCAGATGTGAAAATGATTGGAAAGTACAAAATGTGTTTTTAATTCCTTTGAAACACTCAACCCATTCCAATATCCATAGAGTTACATAAATACCAATCGACAATCTATTTGAGGATATCAGAATTGTTAAAATGGGCCAACTGGTTCAGACGGTATTGTTATCTATCTACAGGTAATTGTGTGGCATTTCAAAATCTAGATTAATTATTGATCCATATACCATACGACTAGTCCACTCCTTACTGGTCGACCTCTTTACGACAGGAAGAAGGGTCGGGCTATGTGACGCATATAAGGGACTGATAGACAGTAATTAGACAACTGCCGAACCAGCCTGGATTATGTATATAGGATGTGCCATGCTTAAAGATGCTGACTCATTGTCAGATATCACAATATTGGTAATCAGACATAGTCCTTCCCAGCAAATATTGTTTCGCATTTTCCACAAATATATATTCCAAAAATAATGCTGAAGAGAAAACCTGTAAATCTCAACTCGTTGCGATTTGTACAATAACGCTGGATGACAGTGAGAAAACAAGTCTGGAGTAGAGATGTTATCTAGGTGATTTGACTAAAAAAGAGTTCTAATGTGATTGCTGTGGTTATAATTATCCCACCGTTTAAAAAAGCGTAGTTTATGCAGTCCTGCCCGTGTGAGTGTATATCTGTATCTGTGAGTGCGGAAAATTAATTGTAACACAACTTCTCCAAAGCAGATAGACGGAACTCAACCAAATTTGATATGTGTGGTACCCATGCGGAGTGTAAGAGCACGTCCCAGGGATGGGTGGGGTCTGGTATGGTAGGGGTCAACAGGTAAAATCATTGAACGCTGGGATTTGCGATGAGATGTCATCAACGGAGCAATCTAGTCATCATTTTGTAAATGTTAGATTGCATAGGTTATATAGGAAGATTATGAATCTACAACAATAAGATGAAAACGCATTCAAAATACCACAGTTTGACACATAATCATTCCCCTCGGTGTGTTGCACCTATAGATGTTACATACTGTACATTGTTCACGGTAATATAAATAATACACACATTTTAGGAATTTGAAAAATTATTAATTTCACTCGTGTTTTATTCATCTTGTCAACCAGGCTGTTCATACACCCTATATACCTTCTGCTATGATACATCCCCTGATGAGTACATTATCCAGCAAGCATCTAAATTACTTTAAACATCATGAATTGGCTTTTAAATTGGGCCACTTTTTCACATACTGATTGGTTTATCAAACCAAACAACTATCGATAAATCTAACATTATGGATGGATGTATGCGATTCAGCAACTGGGAGGCACCTGGAAGAGAAATAGATCAACTGGTGCACATCAAAGGGGTGTATAGCGCGGATCGCCCTGTCTGGTATGAACCGGCCCAGTCAATCTGGTTACGGAATGACGCAATCTGGGATGCTCCAATCTCGCCCCCTCTGCGTAGCCCCTAAGCACGTATAGTTATGTAATAGAGGCTCAGAATAGTCCGTGAGATGGCCCATTGTGCAGGCGCGGCCATGAGACATAGATTACACACGGGAGTTAGCGTGTGGAGAATCTAAATGTATATACTTTGCCTGATAAACTAAATTGGTTAAAACAGGCGCATGCTCGGTTTTCTTGGGAGGAATTATTACCACAATTGACAGAGAATTCCACTACTTTTCACCAAATTAAAATCGGTCCAGAACTGGTGGACATATCATAAAATATAAACGAACGATTTTGAAGAGCCGACTAAAAGTGGCATCCCAATGGTGCACGTGTTGGTAGGGTGAAGGCCAGCGATCACGTGGTCAGCGCCCCTACCTCGTATATAACGCGTGCATTGATTGGCCAGGTCTCGCTGTTGTAACGTCACAATTTGGTATAAAAGGAGCTCTCTAACTTCAATCAACAGACAGTCGGAGGTGGGTCCGGTCCGAGAGGGAACAAACCAAGTGTTAACTGCCTAAAGCTCGCGTTCTGCAATCTACACAAATGCAAAGCAGATCAGATAGGTTCCACTCAGGACAACCACGCTCCACACCGCAAGTTAAGTTTTTGTATACTCCCGGATAGATATCACGGGTGTGTGTGTGTGTGTGGGGTGTGTGTGTGCGTGCGTGCGTGAGTGCGTTCGTGCGTGCGTGCGTCCGTGCGTGCGTGCGTGCGTGCGTGCGTGCGTGCGTGCGTGCGTGCGTGCGTGCGTGTGTGTGTGTGTGTGTGTGTTAATCAATCAATTTAAAGTAAGGCTTCCCACAACCAACAACTTCAGAGGGACCATCTTTGCAGTGTAACCCTTTGGCCACAAGTAACATCCAAATCAATATGTAGGCCGTTTGGTGTTCGTTGAGATCTCGCCAGATCTGCGATACCACGTCGAAATATTGGTGACGAGCAATGCACGTCTCTATTGCTCCAGTTCAATGTGTTTACTGCAATCCGGATAAGGGCATTGCTTTACGCACCGCAAGAGCTAAGAGATGCATTTATACATCTACACTCCTAGCATTTATTATAAAGAAGGCACCTTCCAAATCCGCACCAAGTACGGTAAAATTAACATTGCGGTAAATTGATTCTTATAAGATATGTGCGGATGTCTATAAGCCATCAGAAATAACTGTATTCTTCACTGTTCCTGAGTATGATCCACATCAGTTAGAAGCCTGTGGCAAACCGCCAAGCAGCAACCACAGAATAGTTCCAGCTCACGCCACACTTGTTGTGATGTATCAACAACATGTGACGTTTATTGAACTTTGCATTGATGACTATTAGGTGCACCACATTCCTCATATTTAATTACTTTCATTTTCTTACATACCGATGTCTAAAAGGTACCGTAAGGTCGGATGCGACCTCCATTACTATTTTTAATATATACACCTGTGCAAAAGTCAAGCACCAGCAAAAACAATAGAACGTAGAAACATGATGGTACAACTAGGCTGCCATACTTTTTGTCCCCGCGTTAGCTGACATAATTCCAAGTACGAAATGCACATGCATGCATGACTTCACGCCGCTTGATGTCCGTGCGTGGCGGGAAACAGCACACGTGTTCAGTTATGTAAAAGTCCAGTTTGAGGTGTAGAACATTACATACAGATTTAGGCGACAAGATTAGGAATTTTGTGTTCATGACCGTGGTTTATTTGTACAGAGAGAATTAGCTCTTGATTGTGAACCGCTATGGCAAGACGAAGGTTAAGTGATCGTGTGAAATGGCAAATCATAGGCATGCATACCACTGGTATGTCATGCAGAGAGATTGGCAGACAGCTGAACATTAACCATACTGTAATCAGTCGTTTGATTGCAAAACATGTGCAAACTAACGAGGTGAAGGACAGGCCTAGATCTGGAAGACCGAAGAAGCCTACTGCCCGTGATGATCGAGCCCTAGTACGCCTTGTTAGGAGATCTCCATTCACCAACAGCAGAGTGCTCAGCCAGCAATGGGAAACGCACAATTGAGTGTCAATGTCTACCGTCATAAGGAGACTGTATGCTGCTGGCATGAAAGCTAGGAGACCTGTCAGACGTCCTCTCCTCACTGCACACCACAAAGAGGAGCGTCTGAGGTGGTGCAACGAAAGAAGACACTGGAACTTGAGATCCTGGAGACGGGTATACTGGTCCGATGAAAGTCGGTTCCTGCTTCATGCCACAGATGGTCGAACTCGTGTATGGAGGTCCAGACGCACGGCGTACGACCAACGTAACATCATGGAAGAAGTTCCATTAGGTGGAGGTTCCGCTATGATATGAGGGTGCATCTCATTTGATTGTAAGCTGGATCTGTTGACTGTACCTGGAACACTAAATGGACAAAGATATCAAGATTCCATACTGGATAGAGTTGTGGTCCCTCATTTTGTAAATCATGCACCTGGAACCCACCCTATATTCATGGATGACAACGCCCGACCACATCGTGCTAGAGCTGTGCATGAATACCATCGAAACCCTACCATGGCCAGCAAGGAGCCCTGACATGAACCCTATTGAGCATATCTGGGACATTCTGGGAAACATGGTGAGAAGGAGGGATCCTCCTGTGCAGAACCTACAGGAATTAACAGACGCACTCCATCTTGAATGGCAACGAATACCACAATGGCGTATCAGTCAGTTGGTGACCAGCATGAGACGTCGTGTCCAGGCCGTCATCCAGGCACAAGGTGGATATACCCGGTATTAATAATGACAGTCTCAAACTCGTGCACAGATGTTAAACTTCGTTTTCAGACACCATTAATGACAATCTAGCCACGTGTGTCAACTGTAGGGCAATAGTTGTCAGTTGTGTCAACGTAACCATATTCAGGCCTCGTTTTCAAGTTCAAACAAAAACATACAGTGTTTCCCCACCATCATAATCAGCATTCCTCTAGTTGCATTATTACCTCTTGCACTAAGATGGATGGGTACATAAATGTTTATGCTATTGCTCTCTTCATAGCACATGAATATACCCTCGCATGTGCGTAAAAATAGGGTGGTGCTTAACTTTTGCACAGGTGTATATATACTCATTTTCATTTAATAAGGGCAGATGACTAACAGGTACCGCAAGGTCGGATGGGACCTCATTGTTCATTATACCGTATAAATCTGTAATATGTAGCCATCTAAGTATATTAGTTAGTAATTAGTTATTATTATTCTTACTAAAATACTTGGACCACGCTTCGGTTAGGTTACACTATACATCACCAACAAACACATCACCTTGTCTTTCCTCACCGCACCAATGTTTCACTAAGGTCTCTGCTCGGGCTCGCACCATTAGCGCAACATGAGGCCGCCAAACCTAAACTATGATCGCTCAATAGGGTAGGTTAGACGTAGCTAAGGACAGCTACTCACCTAAAGGAGACTGTTCAATGTAAAGCCACTTTTCTGAGTACTGCGGCTCAGTCACACATGCGCAACAGCAATTTCAGTAACTAACCATTCACTTAAAATCTCCTAAATTTCACATACAATTAGCTGTCTCTTTCTATGCTTCTCCAGCCATCTGACACATTAATTATCTGGACCGCCCTCCGCTGCATTGGATAGGGATGGTTTAAGAATCTATTGGGGTTTCTTGGCGGTCAGAATCAAGCTGTGAAAGACCACGCATTGCCCTCTGTATCGTTGGATACTTGTTAGCTAAACCCTTTTGCCAAAGTAGGAATCAATGCAAAAATATAATTATTGTATCCTAACACAGCAGTTATTCTTTTAGGCAACCTTCCTTTATCCTAAACTAGGTAAACGTTAGCTCCAGGGAGCAGATCTCACATGGTCTGCGCTCGAACACTCTAGGTGACAGATAAAGTTATAAAGATACATATCGCCTCTTAACACGACAGTGATTGGGTGTGGCCTTCAAGCCACCCATGCTTTCACACGAAGGTCAGCATAGTGGGATATCTGTTTCTTTCTCCCTACCGTAAATAGATACCTGCTTTCTAATGCTAGTGTAATCTGACTTGTCCTTGTCTTGTTATCTGTGGTTCTGCTGCGAAATGTGGAGGGATCGATAATCGATTCTGAAACTGCCACCAGATGGCATGTCTGCATTCTGTTTGTCTGAGGGAGATGCTCCATGGCGGTACCTGCGATGGGCGTCGAGCAGCCTCGCGCAGCCTCGCCAGGAATGCTCTCTCGTGAAAGTTAAACAAGCACTAAGCCACTTGCGGCCTAAAACCAGTGTTAGAACCTAATAACTAAATGATAGGTTAGGTATATTACGAAGGTCCGCAGAAATAAAGCGGCACCTACTAAAACAGTATCTTTAACTCACATGGATGACGGTGTTGAATTCCTTAGAAATCATCCACCCCACATACATGTAAAACAGCGTGAATCACTAAACCAAATAAGCACACTATGATTGATTCATTTTCTCATCATTAGCATTGTTTGAATAGGAGAGTGATCCTCTTTTGCCATTTCTCCTCCTCCACTTCGGTGTTGTAGGCATTTTCCTGTGACCGAGGCCCACGCGAGGCACTTTCCTCTCGCAACCAATAATTACTGGCCGGCTTGAGGCTATTACAGTTTATCTTAAACCAGCTAAGTAGCCACATTAGAACCCTCCCTCACAGGGATACCTTCTTGAATATACCAATTAAATATCGGTTAGATAACTCCAGCGAGATGTAGAACAAATAACACCATTTTGTTTCAATGTGCATATACTTATAATAAAGCAGCAAACGAATATGCTTGTTTCGCGCTTTGATATTCTTCCCAATTTGTCTCAACCCTCCATTAACTCATGGAATGAATCGACATACTGGCAATATGAACAGCATGAATGATACGGTGATGTTCAAATTTATGGCAATGGTCGCACAGTCCCACTGGAATGTGATCGTTCCACTGACTCCAGAGGGCGGAGTTTGTGGACACCAGATATGCGCAGAGTTTCCCTACAAACCCGGAGCCCAGCTAAACAGCTTCATCTGGCTGACATACAGAATTAGAGGATGATACTCCGGGGCAATGCATACCCCTGGAGGCTACAAGTGGTGCCCGATGTCGGTCCCACAGAAGTGACGAACCTTCACCCAATTATAACTCGTGTATGTTTCATTCCCCATTCTACTTTAACACATATACCCCGGGTCAAGAGATGGAGTACATAGATGGTAGGACAGCGAGAGCTGTTACCAGTAAGTATCAACAATTCCCTAGTGTGGAATCATTAACACCCATTAGCCAGGAATATTCGCCGATCAGCGAGGAAGCATTCATCAATGGCGGATATTTCGTTCATCCCACTGTCAGTAGGCAACATACACCATCGCCGGATTATGGTCATCGTCAGATAAGTCCCCCAAGGGGACAACAACAGACTTCACGCCCAATACGCCAACCCTGTGAATCTGCAGGTTAGCTATGCCAGTACATGTAAACTCATAGGCCTGCGACTCCCCCATTACGAACATTATTTCCTCTACTGTGGTGTACACTGCAAAGAGAGTCAATTCAGTGCCCAACTCCTAATTCCGGATCAACAGCGGCCCTTGGTCAACAACTATCAAATCAAGTGGCTACACACACCACCCCAAAAACCACCAAATCCGCACAACACCCCACCACGATAACTACGGTTTCACACCAGCTGGTACCTACGATGCACACTGCTTCTGCAGCACTGACATCACACCATGTGCAGTGAACTATGTCCCCACACAAACCACATCCACCAAACCCTCTTTTCTTTGTAAAACGGCAGTGGTTGGTGGTGGCACCTCCGCTAAAACAATGTTTATCCAAGCACCACGTATAACCACCAACACACGGCGTCATCTAGTAGTATGCAACACCCATCTCCCACCACCATCACCTATGGCATCCAACAGCAGTGGTAGTAATACGGACGACCTTAACCATTCCTTGTCTTGGACAAGAAAGCAAGGCAAATACGTATATAGAGACAAGCGATGGCCTAGGCACTGCTTCTTTTGTTCCTCTCAGAAACATGTAATGATAAATTGTCCAAGATAGATGGCTCAGGATGGATATAATCATGCGACCAGTCCTCTCCTAGCAGCCGTATTATATACATGAAGTCTATCTACACACCACCACCACCATCAATAGATCCAGCACCATTACTACACCCAGCAACGTCGTCGCCTAAGCAAATTAAGCAGCAGCGTCAACAGGCGGGTCCCTTTTTTAGTCAACCACCCACCACACTCATGGAAGCATGCAAATAGCCACCAGTGCTAACATCCCGGTGGCTGGTGCAATGAACATCGTGATACAGATAGAGGAAATGCAATTCATTCAGCGAGTTGTAGCTCCCTCTATCCAGAATGATGCCTTATTAGGCTCTGATTCTCTCAGCGCTTGTGAAGCCGTAATACACTGCAAACAGCAGGGATTAGACATACACGGCCGGCCCATACCCTTAGGACTGGAATCATCCATGTGCATTCATAATGGCATCTACAACCACATTTGAGCCGGGAAAGGAGAAAATTCTCTACGCCACCGCACCACAATTAGGAAACAATACACACACCGCCATGTTGGAACCCGATCCTGAATAAATGTTAGCCTCGCAATGAGTTAGTCCACGAATATTAGTCGACATCACATACAAGGATCAAATAGGTTTTAGGGTATTCAATGGCACAGCTGATCCAATCCCGCATGTCCTAGACGTGTGTGGTGGCCATTTGGTGGACGTGATTTCGGTGTAAATACACCCCACCGCACACACACAAGCAGCAGCTTCTGATGCCAATTTCCCAGAACATGTACATGATTTATATTTTATATATATATATATATATATATATATATATATATAAATACATGACAGTGTGAAGACATGTTTGGCCAAAGGCGTGCCCTGCCAGCGTCGTGCTGTTGGCCAACACCATTACAAATTAAAATCGGTGTTGCACCATGGGCCCGAGTGACTATTGATGTGCTCGGACACTTGAATATGACGGATGAAGGAAATAAATACATCCTCGTGCTCCAAGATTATTTTACGAAGTGGGTAGAAGCATTTTCTTTCCCGGGCCAAGGGGCATCCACAATCATGGAGGTCTGGGCAAGCAATGTGTTCTGCCATTTCGCTATGCCCCATGAGTTACATTCCGACAAAGGTAGTAATTTTGTAGTCAATTGATCTCCAAACTCTGGAAATTCTTTCGTAGTTTCAAGACGTGCATGGCACCGTACCATCAATGTGGTGACGGAATGGTAGAGAGGTTCAATCGAACTCTCGCGGTCATGCTGACTAAAGCAACACACCTTGATTGTATGATTGGGACTTATGGCTCGCTTATGATATATCAAACTTCGATACATACCGGTAGCAGCATAGGTTATTCTGCTGTTCAGTTAATGTTAGGCAATGAGTTAACCTTACCCTTGGATCTAGCCATACCTAGGATTTCTAGGGAAATAAACTCACCCTCTCATGCGCCAATGGATTGAACAGGTGCATGAGCTAGTTAGAGAAACTCTATCCACCGCGCATCGCCGCCAGAAAACCTGACATGATTGCCGTGTACATGGAGACCCATATGTGGTGGGAAAATGGTTTGCGTTCACAATACACGACGTTCTGCAAACGTACCTAGTAAACTGAGTTACCAGTGGAAAGGCCCCTATGTGGTAGTAGGTAGGAAGTTGGACGTGACCTACCAAATCTGTGCCTCGAATGGCCTGACCTCAGTCATCCACTTCGATCGGCTTAGACCGTGTGCTGGTGGTGACCGAGTGTCTGAGCTCGGGATGGGCGACATGCACAACACTGGTACCAAGACAGTTGCCTACCAGGAGACAAGTATTCCCAACTTTAGCCCAGTACAGCGCGGTGCCAGTTCAACCCCTCGCTAACCAAGCCAAGACTTGGATAAACAAATGACTAACGCTGAGGACGATGATGAACCATGCACTCGCCCTCTCCGTCCTCAGATCGGTCTACTCGGTCTGTTGAAGCATACTTGAAGACCTTTTCGTTTATGCTGTCCAAGGGGAATGATGGAAAAGTTGCCCTCCCCTTGCTCTTCGGCACTCCAAACCGCTCCATGCTATTACCTCCATCATAGAGTTGACACAATCGGAGGCTGATGTTGTCCCAAGCCAGAGTGCCTCTTGTGACGTGGAACATACAATATGTAGCATGGAAGCGGATAGGTTTGATGAGACCTTGGCCTGATCTAGTAAACAAGAAAACCAAATAACTAGCCATGCCTAGGATTCCTGGGAAAATAAACTCATCCTCTCTGTATGTAGAATTCATGCGCCAGTGGATAGAACAGGCACATGAGCTAGGTAGATAAACTCTATCCACTGTGCATCGACGCCATAAAACCTGGTACGATTGCCGTGTGCATGGAAACCCATATGTTTTGGGGAAAATGGTTTGGGTTCACAATACACGACGTCCTGCAAATGTGCCTAGTAAAGCTAGTTACCAGTGGAAAAGCCCCTATGTGATAAGTAAGAAGTTTGATGTGACCAAACAAATCTGCGCCTCGAATGGCCTGACCTCAGTCATCCACTTCGATCGGCTTAGACCTTATGTTGGCAGTGACCCAGTGCCTGAGCTCGGGATGGGCGACACGCACAACACTGGTACCAACACCGTTGCCTCCCAGGAGACAAGTATGTCCAACGTTAGCCCAGTACATCACAGTGCCAGTTCGACCCCTCGCCTATCAAGCCAGGAGTTGAGTAAACACATGACTAACGCTGAGGACGATGACGAGCCACGTACTCGCCCTCTCCCTCCTCAGATCGTGTCTACTCGGTCTGTTAAACCATATTTGATGACCTTTTCGTTTGTGCTGTCCAAGGTAGATGATGGAAAAGTTGTTCCCCCTTGCTCTTCCCACTCCAAACCGTTCCATGCTATTACCCCCATTATTGAGTTGCCACAATCGGAGGCTGATGCTGTCCCAAGCCAGAGTGTCTCCAGTGGGGTGGAACATATAATATGTAGCATGGAAGCGGATAGGTTTGATGAGACCCTGGCCTGTTCTAATAAACAGGAAACTCAAATAAATCGGCGTACCTCCCATACCCAACCAAACACCAAGATCGCGATACCAATCCCCCATCAAGCAGCACCACACCAATTCGTTGCACCACCCCCGCTCCAAACCGCGCCCTTTGTCTCCACGTTGAGTTCTTGCATCACACGTCCCATCCTCCTCACACTCGACTCGCCGTCTGAGAACTGGCATACCTCAGATATGAGAGAATCTTTTGTTTCAGGCTCTGGTGCACCAGTTGCTGCGACGACTGCTGTCAGTCGTAGAAGCAGCCTGATCAGTAAGTTCTTGGCTCGTCTATTACCCGGTCACAAAAGATATGACAAAGTGCCAACCATTGTGTAATGGGAGATCGTTCTTCCCATCCAAGAAGCACTCCATCCATATGCGTCACCAAGCCTCCCCTCTGTGTGCGATCTGAACAGACATATAATACAAACCACCTGCTTCACCAAGACACCACTTGCCATATGGTTGTATACCTTAAAAATCTGCAAAGCGCAAAGACCATCAAGACATCTATTATATGTAATATAATAGAAACCACGTGCACCCCCACCACATCTACAACATAGTCAACACCCTTCTATGTCATCAAATCGATCAAACAGCAACTTATATCTATCTATCCAATCCCAAAGTGAGGATAGGCATACAGAATCCACAACAATATACAACGCAAGAATACGACGAACGACAATTCGCCACACAGTTACATACTTCATCAACAAACTCGGCATAGGACAGCCTGAAAAACTGACTATGTCCCTCCTACACCAGTCACTACCATCTACAAGGACTAAAACAGCATTTTCTGCCAGACGCTCACATTCACTGCAGACATGCAGAAACTAATATATGCTGTGAAATATCAACTTCACGGTTATCATCATTTCATGCCTCAAGGAACATCCATCCCCTTGAAAGTGACATCAGCATTACCGTTAATAATAAACAACATCAAATACACTTAATCCCAGATGACTTTGGTAAGAGAGCAGGATTGATCGCAGACTGTCAACGGTATGCGAGTAGGAATTCGCTAGCGAAAGCGAGGCTCGATAATGGTCCAGTCCAAGAATGACAGTAAACGATGATGTCAGCTGTGCTCTAAGTAACTCTATCCCGCCTTTTATAGGCTCGGCCATTACAGAGTGAAAACATTCAATGTCCGTCAAAGTCAGCACTGCACGCGCCACAAAATCACTGCAATAATATTTACACTGTATTACAGCGCAAGATTCATCCATAAATAATCAGTCACGCATACTAAATACACCCATCAACATGTCATGGAACACGGATACTCAGAGTGATCGTTACACAAATCTTCAAACAATGGCATTGTATTATTGTAACTGTGTCACGTTTTTATGAGCTGCATTGTACCAATAGAGTTCATGTATACGTGCGGTGAGACTAGTCCACCCTACATAAGTGGGGTGCTTGGCAGTATACCCACCTGTTAAATGCAATCATGCTTAAGATGGTCAGTAACTTGTTGTAACTTGTCACATATAAGACATGAATTTGCTTAAACTGAACATAACAAAACGTGCATTCAGCTGACTGTTATGATTTTGATTAAGAACTAGAAACGTTCTACCGTGTGTACGAATCATTAGCGCACGGGCTGGTAAAGCGGCATCAAAATTCAAACAGTCAAAATACAAAGAAAATTTCAAAAATTCTCACATACACCAATTCCGCACATAGAATCATCAGAGGTGGGATAAAATACCATGCATTATGATACATGCGTATAATCATCATGCACAAACAAGGTGGCTGTTTAAAAACTGATGCTCTACTAGAATAATAGCAACATACATCATCACTTTCCTTATCAGTGAAAAGACCAGCATACAGTTTGCGCGATGGAGGAATCTTGAATTTCCAAGCAACCACGTGTTTAAATGTGCGGCACATGTGACAGCTACTTACTATTTTCTGGTAAATTACTTAAAAGGACAATAGACAAATGGATAGCCACTCTTGCCGTTCTACAACGCTCTTGATCGAGGAGGTGAGAGGAGATGAGTTAGGGGTCATCATGCTGCTGGCGTAATCTCGCTCTCACCCATCCCCTTGGGCTATCCAGCCTAAGATCGAATTAGGCCAGTCTATAAGCATCCAACCTGAAAACTGACTCATGGTAATTACCCTACACAAGAATAAGTATTTCGCTGTTTTTATGTTGATTGGAAATCGATGATACTGCAATAATAGGGATAATAGGGATGAACTAAGTGTTACTTTTACCTTATATATATTTTCTCTCTCTTCCTGCAAACTGAATAAGGGATTCGAAGATTTGACGGATTTCATAGGCAAAATGACCGCATCAACCCCAAAAAAAGATCGGGTTTAGTCATCCGCCCTCCGCTGATGTCATCAAAAGCTATAAAACAAAGGAATCACGCACGGAAACTTCCTCTTCCCGACCAACTCAACACAAGGGAAGCTCATCGGTAGTAGGGCTCTTTAGTGGTGTAGACCAAATTCCGCTTTATATTCAGCTATTCTTCTTCTTATTGTTATTCATGAGTTAAGTAAAAAGTCAGAAACGTTAAACAGTTAGGTCTAACTTGTGGTGAACCTATTATGGTATGGCCTGATGTCATTGGTAGGATATTTAATGTTGTCAGCGAGTTCAGATGAGGAACCACCTCTTCCTCTGAAAGTAATAACCAAGTGATTTCAGTGTACTTGGGCACCAGGAAGGATGTTCGTGGAACTCTGATCTTAGACTACATTACGATCACGTCCATCTTCGTCAAAGAGCATATTGACATGACTGTGATTATTTATACACCGCATCACGTTACGGAACCACACACACCACTATAGAAAAACACCATGTAGTTGTGGTAACATTAAGACCAGGAGAAGAACACGAGGACTGGGCAATTCTAGGTCTCAGCCTTGTAGCCTGACCACCGGTTCATTTAATTTCTACTGTAAAAAACCCTAAGAAATCTATGACATGGGAGAATCGAAAATTACAAAAGCCAAGTCAGTACCCATTTCAGAAGACTGTGTAGCTTCCTTATCACCTCATGATTTAGTCATACTTACGGATCCGGAAGCAAGTGAGGAAAACATTGTCACCGCAGCACCACCAACCGCTACAGTACAGCTCACATGCGTCATTACCTTCCCTGCCACCACACCACACATCGCAAGCTCCACACCATCGGCACAGACAGACCCAGCAGCATGAAAGGCTACCACTCCGTCTAAAATGTATTCTGGAAGAGATCGTGTAGCAGAACATTCCATAGACATTCTACAAGTGCCACGGATCACCGTGAGTAAGTTAGTACTTGCAGAAAAGCAATGGAAGAAAGCATCCGCCACTGCGCCTAATCCGGACAGCATTCCAAACACATCAACCAACAGCACAGCAATCATTCCAGTCTCCACAATTCCTTCCATGACAAAACCTATCCGTACCATCACGATCGCATCCACCAGCACCAGCAACGCGACCACTGCATCATCCACCAACGCATCTTCAACAGGTTGTTGGTAGGGCGAAGGCCAGTGACCAGATGGACAGCGTCCGTACCTCGTATAAAACGCGTGCGTTGATTGGTCAGATCTCGCTAGTGTGACGTCACCATTTCAACTATGTTCTGCACGTGAGAGTTTAGTAAATGAACCAATAAAGGAAAAAGGTGCAGTGAAAGAAAGAAAAGTTAAAAGATTAAAGGCGTGGTACATGGTTGCATTGCCGTATGCAGCCTCAGTCTGAATGAGTCAACTGAGGGTGCACCGACAAGATAGAGGAGGTAACCAGGCAGGGCGTTCAAATCTCTGATTGTCTGATGGAAAAATGAGAATTGGAGGCAGTTCTTGTTGGCATGTGGAACGATAAATTGGAGATGGTGATTGTTTCTGAGGTGTTGGTTGCCTGGCACTAGTGATGGTGGTAAGTTTATGTTCACCATGCCAAACTGAATTTTATAAAATATCACTATGTGGCACATTTTGTGCCTCAGTTAGGGGTGGGCGGGGGGCAGCCGAGGGTGTTCTTCATTTCAGTGACACTGCTGGTGTTATGCCATCGTCTAGGTGCGAATCTAGCTGCCCTATTTTGAACTTTTTCTATGGCTTCTGTCCAAATTGTGTGGTGTGGATCCCACACGCCCGGGACATACTCCAATTTTTGACGGACTAATGTCTTGTATGCCTGGGATTTGGTGTGTGTGTTTGTAATACGTAGTGTTCGACAGACACAATTTAGGGTCTTGCTGGCTTCGCCAACCATGTTGTTAATGTGTTTTCCATGTCAGGTCGTTGGATATTGTTACAACAAAATATTTGCTTTCTTGTACTACTTCCAGAACTTTGTCATGTAATGTGTAGTCATATGTGAGAGGGTTTTTGGCATGTGTCATTCTCATTGTGAAGCACTTCTTGGTGTTAAACTCCATCAGCCACTTAACTTCCAAGTGTTCTACTGCTGTTACATCTTGTTGGAGTGTACCTTGATCCATGGAGAATGTTATCTCACGGTACAGGAAACAATCATCAGCAAATAGACGAATTTGGCTGATCTGGACAACCTCTGGCAGATCGTTGATATAAGCCAGGAAGAGGATAGGTTCTAGAACTCTCCCCTGAGGAACACCACTCATTACTTATCCTTCAGAAGAGGGCACGCCTTCTAGTAAAATTCTTTGCATTCGATTTGTCTGGAATTCTTGGATCAAATGTAGGGTTTCGCCACTGACAACATAGCACATCAACTTATGAATTAGTCTTTTGTGTGGGTCTTTATCTAAGGCCTTGCTGAAATCCATTATTAGCACATCGATTTGTTTTCTGTTGTTGAGGATTCTGCAAGTTCGTTTGTTAGTTCAATGAGCTGGGTTTCACAGGACAGCTTCTTTCTAAATCCGTGTTGGTTGCTGTGTAAGATGGTATGAATAGCAAAATGGGGCATTGTATTGCTTGCGATGATATGTTCAAATAGTTTGCTTGCAATACAAGTCAAGGACACTGGTCTATAGTTGGCTGGATCACATTTTGAACCTTTTTAAGGACTGCTATCACATTTGCCTGCTTCCAATCTGATGGGAGGTTATTATGTTCTAAAGAATGTTGGAAATGATGGTTAAAATAGGAGCTAATTCAGGGACTGTTTCTCCCATGACTCTAGATGTGATGATATCTGTGCCTGCTGCCTTATCTGGTTTGATTTTGAGCAGTAGTTTTTCAACGCCCTGAACAGTGATGACTGGATCTGCTATGAGTGGGTATGAGCTAGGTCCTAGGTCAGGGAGCAGGACAGGTTGTTCATTTGTTGGTTCAGTATGTCAGCTTTGCCCAATGTATATGTGATTAGTTGCCCTTGAGACTTTAGTGATGTAACGCCCGAATTGTCCTTTTGAAGGCTCCTCAAGTATTGGAACAGACTTTTTTGCTTGGGTCTCTGTCCAAATTTGAAGTCATCGGTATCATCGAAGGATACAAGTCCTTCAATATAATTCCAGACGGCTTGTCTGATTTCATTTTGGACATGGTGCCTTTGAGCTTTTTCTATTATAGAAGGTGGGTTGAATTTTGCCGCTTTATTTGCGATGTTGTCTGTTATTTTCATTGCTCTTCTCAGTTGGTCCGTTATCCACGGGAGTTTCGTTTTACTCTTGATATCCTTCGTTGCAATTTGCTTCTGGAGTGCTGTCTGTAGGTTGTTTTGAAGAAGCACCAGAGGATATCTGTATCTATGTCGTTGGAAATTCTTTCTCTCATTTGATCATTTAATTTGGTAGTTTCCAGTCTAAGGGAGTCGCAATCCGCTTTTCTGTACAGTGGTATACTCCTCGGGGTTGCGAGCACCTTTTTTGCTCCCAGGGCAATCTCGACAAAGACTGGATGATGGTCGCATAGGTCCAATGAGGGGAGCATAGCTGTTCTTGTGATGGATGATGGTTTGTTAGTGATTAATAGGTCTAGTATGCCTCTGTCTACGTGCGTCTTTGTTTGTATGACATTTTCCCTCCCACTATCAAATAGTATCTCGATGAGCGTGTCATGTTCTGCCTTATTGGGTTTGCCTGTGATGTGACAGGGGACGTCCCAATTTATGTGTCGCAAATTAAAGTCATCGGCGATAACGATTTTCTTATTTGGCAAGTGACTTATTCATTGAGGAGAGGTTACTAGGGATTTGAGATGGGATTGGTTTTGGTGTGGCCTATAGAAAGCACCTATGTAAAGGGTGGGTTGCCCGGTGATGGTAGTTTTTATCCAGAGAATTTCACCATCAGCTTCTAATTCATTTGCCTCTTCAAACATGTATTCTCTTGATATGGCCATAAGGATACCGCCATATCTATCTGCTCTATCTTTCCTAACTACCTCGTAAAGCTGTAATGGAAATTGTTCACCATTGTCAATATTGTGGTCGAGCCAATTCTCAGTCACAATAATAACATCTGGCTTACATGAATCAATGAGGTTTGTTAACTCAGAGATCTTGTTTTTCACTGATTGAAAATTAATGTTCACAACTCTCAATGGTCTTACTAATTTAGCTGGTTTCTTGGATACTTTTTGACAGGGGATGATGTCGCTTGTGGGGGTGGGGGGAGGGGGCTGGACTGCCATGACAATTGTTAATCGACTCATTTGTTTCATACAGTAGACTGCGATATGTGTTTTCTAAGTCATGTGAGTATATATCAAATAGGGTGATAGAGTAATTTGCGAGACCACACCCTTTACATAGCCACACTACTGGTGGTGAGTGCAGGTAGTCATAATAAGATGATGTTACTGATTGGCAATTAATGTGATACCAACAGTCACATGACTCACAGCAAACTGTGTTTTGTTCCCATGTAACAGAGAGATTGCACGATCCACATGGGTAGATAGTACTACTGTTCCCATGTGATTGATCTGTAGTGCAAGTTGGGCCTGGGTTGAGCGCAATATCATTTGCAGTCACCAGTAACAGCACACAGAAATATAGTGTTGATGGCCTAGATGGTTTAATGAGCTTGGTACTATTGCAATATCGACTTTTTGCAGCCAACCAGCTATTAATAGTACATATGCATACTTGATTAATGTCGGGTTGGACTAGGTTTATAGCTCCTAAATAATCTAAGCGATTTACACTTACTGGGCATACTGGTGAAAATGTGGTAACAGTTCTGACAACTGAAAATCCGCATAAAGCAAAAGGATGGTACTTACAAGTGACATTGTTGTACTATTATAAAATAACTCAATTGAACAAAATATTTCAATTCTTCGAAACAAATCACTGACTAGAAATCCGTAATTTTGTGTTCACGTTATCTAAGCACAACCATAAAAAGGTGAATAAAAACTGGAGTGCTTTGGTACATTTACTCATAGATTGGATCTGAATTCTATAATGTGTTTATTTTTGTATAATCTACAGATACCATATAGAAAAGATATATTAAAATGTTGTCTATATTATGTTAAAGTTAATTTAAAGTGCAGTAGAAAAGTGTTAGGCAACGTTACCACGCATGCGCCCTTCACTCCAAATCGGTCAATTAGTATTAAAGGAGCTCTCTAACTTCAATCAACAGACAGTGGGAGGTGGGTCCGGTCCGAGTGGAAACGAACCAAGTGTTAACTACATTGAGTTCACATTCTGCAATCTACACCAAGGCAAAACAGATCAGTCAGGTTCCCTTGAGGACAACCTCGTGCCGCACTGCAAGGTAAGTTTTTGTATACTCCCGGAAAGATATCACAAGGGGTAATCAATCAATTTAAAGTAAGGCTTCCCACGACCAACAACTTCAGAGGGACCTTCTTTGCGGTGTGGCCCTTTGGCCGCAAGTAACTTCCAAATCAGTATGTAGGACGTTTGGTGTTCGTGGATATTTCGCAAGATCTGCTGTACCACATCGAAATATTGGTGACGAATAATGAACGTGGTTAGTGCTCCATTTTAATGGTTTGACCACAATCCGGATACGGACATTGTTTAGCACGCCGTAAAGGCTAAGCGACGCAGATCATCTTATACCTCCAATTATGAATCCTGTAATATACATCTACACTGCCAGCCTTTGTTATAAGGAAGGCGCCTTCCGAATCCGCACCAAGTATGGTGAAATTAACATTGCGGTAAATTGATGCATATAAGATATGTGTGGATGTCTATAAGCCATCAGAAATAACTGTATTCTTCACTGATCCTGAGTATGATCCACATCAGTTAGAAGCCTGTGGCAAACCGCCAAGCAGCAACTACAGAATCATGCCATCTCGTGCCACACTTTTTGTGACGTATCAACAATATGTGACGTTTCTTGAACTTTGCACTGATGACTAATAGGTGCACTACATTCCTCAAATTTAATTAGTTTCATTTTCTCACGTACCGATTGCTTAAAGGTACCGTACGGTCGGATGCGATCTCCATTACTATTTTACTGTATATAATTATTTTCATTTAATAAGTGCTGATGACTAACAGGCACCACAAGGTCAGATGTGACCTCATCGTTCATTGTACTGTATAAATCGGTAATACGGCAGTAGCCGTCTATGTGTATTAGTTATTAGTTACTTATTAGTATTCTTACAAAAATACTTGGACCGCACTTCGCTTAGGTTACACTATACAGCACTAAAGAAACAGAACACCATGTCTCTCCCCACAGCAACAATTTTTCAGTAAGGTCACTGCTTGTGCTCACACCATTAGCATGACATGCGACCGCTAAACCTAAACTATGAAAACTCAATAGGATAGGTTAAAAGTAGCTAGGGATCCCTACTCACCTAAAGGAGACTGTTTACTGTAAAGTCTCTTTTCCGAGTGCTGTGGCTCAGTCACACATGCGCATCTAGAATTTCTATTGCGTAACTGTTTATTCCTATGCTTATCCGGCCATCTGGCCTATTAATTGTCTGTACCTCCCTCTACCGCATTGGTTAGGGCTAGCTTAAGAAACCATTTGTGGTTTCTTGGTGGTCAGAATCAAGGTGTCAATGACGACGCATTCCCCTCTGCATCTTCGGATACTTGTTAGCTAAGCCTTTTTACCAAAGTAGGAATCACTGCGAAAATATAGGTATTGTAGCATGACCCAGCAGTGTATTCTTTTGGGCACCCTTCCTAAATCCTAAACTAGGTAAACGTTAGCTCCAGGGAGCGGATCTCAGATGTTCCACTCTCGAAACGCTGGGTGACGGATAAAGACACAGATCGCC